>MQRK01013687.1:0-19126 GCA_001938485.1 Girardia tigrina | reverse complement strand
ATGTTTCCTATTGTATTTTTTAAACCTGTATTTTGTAATTTTGTATGTTTTGCAAATATTAAACCAGTTGTACCATTTGCACAGTACTGTACATATAGCCTACTCAACTTACGACCAAATCGTGTTACGACCGGTCTGACGGAACCAATCGTGGTCGTAAGTCGACGATTACCTGTATAATAATAAATATATTAAAAACTGAATTTTCAAATTCGTCAGATCTATTCCTTTCGCACGACCTGCAACGGTTGTTATCCACTAGGTGATGTTGAAAATCTTGCCCATAGAACGACTGAAAGTACTCCGTTGAATCGGGTTTATCTCATATGATTATCTGCAAGGTAGTCACGAATGCGACGCGAAATTTTCATTAGAATTCGAATTATGTTTCAAATTCTATCGCTACCATAATTCTATTGTTATAAAAACACTGAAAAGTTTTAAAAGCCTATTCAATTTTAAAAAGGTATAAGAAACTTACATTAGGGTTGGGGACCTGTTGCAATTGTTACCATCCGTTAGTCAGTTGGACATACCTCCACATGGTGTCCCTATGAAACTAGAAGGTTATATAATGTCTCTAGGTTAAAGTTTCAGAAGCCTGTCGTTTCTGGAATGCTCCCAAGCACCAAATAATTGTGATCCAATGCCAAAAGGCGCCGCTGTTCTGAGATGGATCACGGAAACACATAAACCGGGCTCGTGATCAGTTTGTTGCCAATTGAAACGCACCACCGACTCAGGCTCTTTGAAGATTCTTAATAACTAAAAGTCTCGAATATTACTAATAAAACCTATACGAGGGATACAATTTTTAGGAATGTCATATTTCTCTGAATACCACTTTCAGTGAGGAGAGTATACAGAGTGCCTTTGCTCGCATTTAGACGGGTTGTGAGCTCTCTCATCGTTATTCTTCTTTCGTTTTGCACGATTATATGCAGCTTTTGCGTTATTTTTTCATCAATTTCCGAGGGTCTTCCATATCTTCGTGCACCATGGAGGTTCTCTGAAAGTAATTGTACTAACGATAAATTGTTGCTGTGGATGGGCATTCTTGTTGGTAACAAGCTTTCAGTTCAGAAAGAACCATTTTTCTATTTTTTTTCTTCCAGAAAGAGAAAGTAAATAACGTTACGGAATTGAATAATTTCCAGTGACATTTTTCGCCAAAATTGACTTAAACAATAATGAATTATAAAAACACAATACATTTTCGTAATCTATATATATTGACTTTTAAATATGATTGTATCATTTTTTTTACTTTTATTATTTCTATATTAGTCTCACGACTTATTGGGTGCACCACATAATGGATTATTGTTAGGCAAGAAAATTTTTGGTATATAATATTCCTTTTTTCGCAATGTATCAACAGTTGTCAACCCAAGTGACAATAAAGATTCTGCTAGTGCCATACTTGTAAAAAAATGTCAAATGTTATGTTTCATCTTGTCCCAAAATAAGATTTACATAGCTTTTCTACAACATTTTGACCCTTGCTTTTGGCTCTAAGTAAGCCTTCTTTACCTAAATAAGGTATTTCATGAAGAGGAAATCTGGTATAATTATCATATATCCACCACAATTTCAAACAGTATTTATAGGGTTCGCTCGGAATGTATAGTTTGAATGAAACACGACATTGGAATGGGACCAACTGTTTATCGATTGTTAGATCTGAACCTGGCATTTAATGCAACTTCAAATTTTTTGTTTATATTTTCCAATACATTCTGAATTGGTACTAGTTTATCTTTAGGTCTTCTTTCGGATCTAGTTTCCCTGCCGTTAAATCTTAAAAAACGAAGAATTAGTATAAATCGGGCTTTGCCCATTGTTGCTCGAAATATTGGGTTTCAAAATAGAGGATTCGGTTATATCGATTTTACTTTGTTTATTGGTTCCACCTATCATTAGAAGTTCAATAAAAGCCTTTACTTCATTTAGATCCATTGATTTCCATTTGCTTTCGATATTTTGTCTAGCCTCAAGATTAGTACAGTATATGATTGTTGTAAGAATTTCTGATGTCTCTTAAATTTTTGAATTTTTGAATTAAAGATAAAAAAACATTTTAAATTAATATTTAATTATAAAAGTAAAAAATAGAAATTTATTTTAAAATTCGGTATAAAGTTTCAATATTAATATTTAAAAATGTTTTAGATAAAATTTAAAATAATCAAATTAAAAAATAAAATAGATTTGAAAACGAATTAAATATAAGATCTGGAAAATATTTTAACAGAATTTATTAAACTTTAAAAGTAAATACAAAATGAAAAAAACTATATATCATAATAAATATTAAATTTTAATGAAGTGTAATAAAACGATTATTCAAAAGAAAATACAATATTTAAATATATAATTAACCCTTTCCAGCCCATTGTTGCCATATGGCAATATATTTGAAAAATTAAATTACAGTTATCTCTTTTACCCAATTTAAATTTTACACATAGTAATAGTTTCTAAAAAGTCTAATAGATGACACTAGATATATTAGAATGTAAAAAAAGCGCGATTTTCACTTGTTTCTTAGCAATTTAAATCAACATTGTTTTTTAAATCAACAATTTTTTTTCAAAAATAATAATTTGGGCTGGAAAGGGTTAAATACACAAATTAATCTAAAATATTGGAAGCTAGTTATTTTTATAATAGTTTTTAAATTAAAAAATTAAAGTCAATATTAAATTTAAAAAATAATAGATTAATATAGTTTTATATTTATAATTATTTAGATATTATTGGTTTATATAAGAAAAATTAAAAATCGTTCCTCAGAAATTTACTTAGGAAACATTGTTTAAATAATATGTTTATTATTGTTTAAAAATAAAATTTTCGGAAATGTCTGAATTCTCATCTGAAAATAATACAATTACAATTGTATTCAGGACAGACTTTTCCAAAATTAAATTGACGCAGTCCATTGACTGTTCAATTATTTTACTTAGTGGAAGTACAACTTTATTGGCAAATCCCTTTAAAGTAAATCGTAATCTGTCATTAGGAATTAGACATGAGTTCCACATAGTATTAACCTTGCCGATGAAAACACAAGCATCTTCAAAAGCTTCACCATCAATATCTCCCCCAGAATCACTGGTGCTATTTTGTTCATCTTCGATATCCGAAGATACTTCTAAAACATCATCTGCTTTATCTTATTCAGTATCATTTCACCACAATAGTGCAAAGCCAAAAAGTTTTAAATTTTCTTCTAAGTATTCAGTAAACATTATTCTGTCCCTGTAAACTTTAATTTGTGTCTCTTGGACACCACTTAACTTTTGAGGAATAAATAGCTGTATATAATTTATTATTTCAATGAAAATATATTGTTACATTTCTCAAAGAAAAATAAAAAATTGTAAATTAATTTTTTGATTTGTTGAAAATAGTTGAAATAATGCTATATTAATACCATATAATAAATTGCGCTTCACTTAGGCCTCATAACTGAATAAAAATGGTTCTGACGGAAGAATTATCGGTTTCAGAATTCTAGATTAAAGAATGTTTTGTTACCTTTTAGTTACACCAAAAGTCGTTATTTCTTCATTTACTGATATATCTCATATGTATTATCTCAATTAATGTATTTGTGTACTTTTTTATTTAACAAAATATTTTTGTCAGTATATAAATATTTATTTGTAACCAGTGGACATCGCGAATGTCAGAATTCGTTACCATCCATCACAAATTCGGAAGCTGTGACATAAATGATTTCTCACCATTAATTTAATTATATTAATTATTTTCTTACAGTTTTTTTCAATTTTTAATGATGGTATGAGCAATGAAAACAGATAAGTAAATATTTTTAGGACAAACGTACAAAATATACCAAAAATAGTATTTGATTTGCTTTAGTATAATTTTCTTTATTAAATGAATTTAATAACTTTAATAGTAAAAAATATAATAATTTCTGACAGCAATAAATACAAAAAAGTTATTAGCGTGTATCAAATATTAACCTTGCATTTGGTTAATGTTTCTTAAGTATTGAAAACTCATCATTTAACCATTCATGTACCATGCTGTGTAACGTGTACACATTGATTCTAATAACTTAAATATCTCTATGTTATTTTTAATAATTCACAATCGATAATCGATATTTTTCATGAATTTAGCAGATAAATGTTATTTATTCTCATATATTGACTTCTACCAAAGCAATGTCAATGAATATTTCTATTTATTTTAAACATTTCGTTTCTGAATGTGTGGCAACTATACAGCACGGTAACACACGTATTTTTAGCACAGTAAGGGAAAGGTTAAAATGGATAAGTATTTATCCATGAAACTGCTCTATTGGGGTTGGTCTACCTAATTATAGAGCTCTCACATACCTGACATTCAAATTTATATACTTGATTAGCTTTCATTGATCAACCAGTTCTTAATTTAAGTGAAAAGAACATTTTTGTGTTCAATCTAAAAGATATGATACTAATATTTTCAATATTTTAAATAAATGATACAAAATTCTTCGTAATAACTTTAAATTAAATAACTTTGTCAAATGTCTCATATCGAATTATAAACAAATAGTATTTATAAAAAAAACTAAAAATAATATTTTTTAAACTAACTGATCTTTTCAACTTCACTGGTTTGTGATCTCAATAGACGATTTCGTATTCATCTGTCGTTATTCGTTAGCGACTCCACGGTTATCGAAACAAATGTTCTTTGTCGTCGAATACTTAAAACCTATTTACATTTCATCAACAATAAGTAGTTTATCGTCAGTGGCTTCTGGTCAATGGACTGAAAATAAGTGTGAAAAATAATATTTCTTAAATATGTTCAATTTAATGCGAATTAGTTCATTTTATTGGTAAATAATTGCTTAATTTGTTCTTTTTTAATATAATTGTTCTATTTTGTTTAAATTCATGACACATTGGATCAAAATGATCTGATTCGTACATGTAGAGGTTAGAATTCTAGAGTCAAGGTAAACCTTTAAAATCTTTTATTACACAGAATGAGTCGGAGAAAACAAATTTAAAACAATGTGCAGGGTTTTTAATAATACCATTTTGGGTGTACAATGTACATCCAATTTTTGTAGATGTACACCCGAAAATTTGACTATTTATAGGTAAAGCATGGGTTCATTAGAAAATGCACACACTGCAATTCCACCCACTCTCTCTCCCATTCACACATACACGCTCCAACACAAAGTCATTTATAATTGTATACTTATTTAATAAGTATAAGATATTCTTTAGTTCTTAACCCTTTAAATCCAGTATGCATGTGTGATGTAACAATTTTTGAGTAAAAATAAATATGTTATACTGTACACCCACATTTTCTTAGGTTACACGCAGTTGAAAACCTTAAAAAGCCCTGCAATGTGTATTGAAAATTTTCAATAAAATAAAGAAAAATCACGTTTTGACCAATGTTTACTATTAAAGAGTCAAGAAAGAAGCACTATTCTGTATAATAAAAATATATCTCCGGAAATGTTTGATATCAAAACTAATAATTATATTCGCTGAAAACAAAATATAATAAAAATAACAGATGAGAACCAAAAATAGATCGATTTTAGAATTTACAACTCATTATAATCTTGTTAGAGATCTAAAATAAAAGATTCATTTATTAATATTATTCGTGGAGTAAAAGTTATATAAATAAAAATCTCGAAGTTAAATAAATTAAAAAATCATCGGAGCAAATATTTGTGCAGCTCAAAAAAATGGATATTGAAGTCAGGATTGAAAACAGTGAATAATACAAATATCCCTTTTAATGCATCTTGAAAAGGGCTCAACAGTTTTATGAGGTTCAAGATCATTTCAAGAGGACAAAATCAGAAAACTGCAAGCCAAAAATTTTTAAATGATTCACATTTAAAACTAAACTATTATATTTATAAGATTTAATAAATATTTTAAATTAATTACTGATTAATCAAATTATTACATGGTTATTTAGAATAATAAGGATAAACGGTCAATTTCTAAAAAAGACCATAATATTTAAAGAAAACTTGTAAAAATTTGATCAAAAATAACTTTTTTAAAGTCCCAAAATGGGAAAAAACAGAAAATTCGGAGTTCCCGAACAATATTAATTGCAAGATATTTATTTATAAATTATAAGTAGTTTATATTATTTTTTATTGTTTTTTTTAATTAAAGTTTTTAAATGTTAAATTTTTTAAATTTTAAAAACTTTGTTGGCAAAGTAGAGTTTTGTCTGCTTAAAGAATGGATATAAAAAATGTAATTTTTTGATTTACGAGTTTACTAACCTTCTTTGCGTGCATTGAATAGATATGATTGTAATGACTGTCACTCTTTAAGAAGCTTTGATTACAGAGCAGTCACATTGGAAACAAATAATTTTGAAGGGATTCAGTAAAACCGCGAGTAAAATCAAGAGAATAATACAGACCCTTTCTTTGGTCCCATTTCAATTCACTTTAAAATCGTAATAAATGCATAATGAATAATTTAAATTTCGTGACAGCGAAAAGAGATGATTTTTATGTGTGTACACTTTGCCTTTAGTTTTATTAATTTCACAATTTGTTAAAGACAACTTAATAAGTTTAGTGTTCACTTGTTATATGAGCACTTCGTAGTATCTCTTTCTACTTTACCGAACTCACCTAGAAGGGTAAAATACCAACAAAAGAGAAACATTGGCCTAGAGTCTCAAATTGACCATTGTGAATCATTTTGGTAAATTTTAGAATATATTACAATTTTTAGAGAAAATAGATAAAGAAAAAGGGAATTTTTTTGATAAAACAAAAATTTATTGAAATTGCTATATGGATCGTGTTTAACAATATGTAAGGATCCATAATTATTGTACACAACCAAAAATATAATTTCTATTAATGAAATTATGAAAAACGTCTGGAACTGGACAACCGAAACAAAAGTTGCTTTGGAAGGTCAATATAAGATCCTATGAATCGTAGAAGTCATGAAAATAATCACTAAAGATTGACCACATATATAAGGCTTAAAATACATTGATTCTTCATTATTTGAATCCAAATTAAATTACTTTATCAAGAGCAACTTTAGTTTTCTGTAAGATCGCTAAAGATGCAAGGTGGTGTCCAACATTCCGCTACTTTTACATTTATTCCGGATACCCAGAATTATTTATGAATCAATTGAGAACTTTATTACCCCCTTTTGTATCATACTTGAGTGTCTTGTGATTGACTTAATATTTTTCTCATTAAATTATTTTAATACCACATTAATGATTATTAAGAACATTGAGACGATTCTCATTTCAATTTTTATTACCATCACATTTGGAGTCATTACAACTCTCAAAAGATCTTTCATCGTTTGACATCGTTCTAATTGGTTTCTTTATTTTTATTTATAATCATGATTATTCGAACAATTTTTCTAAATCTTTTTAAAATATTTAATTTTTAAAAATATTAATTAAAAATAATAATTTAAATCATTTCTAAATAAAAACACAAAATTATAAAAATGTTATCAAATTATTAAAAAATGACTTTAATTTAAATCTTATTAAATTTATTAAAATTTGATTAAATGCTTTGCTTTTCTTGAAAAACATTAAACTTAATTTAAATTGCTAATTTAAAAAATATAAACTTATCAAATTAATATTTTAATTATGTTCGAATAGTCAATCATTGTAGATATATAAAAAAATACCAATTTCCATCTGGGTGGGAGAATCACCATTCTAAGTTCAACTGACTCAAATCAACATACAACATCCATACATTCACACATTCAGAAAATTTTAAATATTCATCACAATGATATTTCAGTATTTTTAACAAAACTTTTGTACTCAAAGTATGTTAAAAAATAAAATAAATATTTCAAACAATCACAGTGCATAATCTTTCTACAAGGTGCGGTTATTATTTTTCAAATGTGTAAAATAAATTATCACACAAAAATCAATTATTGAGAGTTCAAAATCATTTTGTAATGTGCACAGATAGACAAACAAATGCGACTGTAAATCTTCATGTAAACAGAAACCAAACAATTCCCGTTCATCAAGAATACTTTACCAATTTACAAGTGATCTTTATCCCTTCCTCCATCGCTCTCACCCGCCGAGATTCGATATAAACAATCTCTTCAAAAGGAATTCGAGTTACTAAACTATGTACAGATTTTATGATAGTCTGAAAAATTATAAAAGAATATAATTTTGTTTCGTTTACTTTTCAATGGCTTTTATTTTAGAATAAAATAAAATAATTATATTTATATATATATATATATATAAATAAAAAATAAATATATTTCAAAAATTAATAATGCATAATTTTGTTTAATTGTTTATTATTTCTTTTTATTCCCCTCCGACAATAGTTGAAGATGTTCGAGTCACATTGAGCCAATTGATCGAGAATTTAGTTTACCATGTAACATGATGAAGGCCATTTGAAAGGTCACGAAAGAATTTTTGAAAATTAATCAATTTTTTAATAAGAAATTAATTTTTCCCTTTAAAAGAGATAATAAAATATAAATATTTGAAAACTTTAAATAAAAACGCATCTTATTTTTATTGTTGGGTCAGCTCTTTGAGTCATTGTACGATAAGAAGTAACCCACCCTGAAATTCTACAAGAACTCCATTCACAAGTGATATAACATGTTGGCAAACCCTTTCTTCACTTACACGATAGATAAATGTTTGATGCTCAGTATTCATGTATGGTCATACAAGAGAAAGTCTTCGAATTCCAGAAAAAATAACTCTGGGATATTGTATTACAATTTTAATTATTGAAAGATTCAGCTTCTAATGAGTTGCTTCTCTTTTGATTGCTTCTAATTTGCAATAAAACATTTAACATTTCATTCATTATTGAAATTGGTATATCAAATCGTTATATATAATTAATTAATAATTGCTGTGTGAAAAATTGAAACTGTTCAAATTTATTCTAATTTTAATTTGCTAAACTTTTCGTTGATGTAATATAGAAATATTTGAGCATTCTCATTATCTACAAAGCAGAATGTAAAAAATAAAGTATTTAATTTAAATTTATTGAAACATCAACTCTCACAGCAGCAACAGACATCATCATAATTTCCAATAACATAATGGACAAGGTTTTGGCAAAGTACGTACATTTGTGTTTCTGCGTACTGTTGGCAGTCTCGGCACAGTATTTTGTCTTCATCTTTTTTCGGTTAATAATTTACTGGTAGATTTCCAGTTTTGGCTTGATGGATGAATCGCCATTCGATTGCTGTTAGGCTTTTGTCTGATAAAACTAGGATCGAGACTTTGTTTTTACTCAGTGCATCTGCTGATCTTCCGGCACTTTTCTGTGGAATTGGACTGTATCACAACCAAAAAGTTATGAATTGGTCAAATCAGAAAAATGCAAAAAAAAACAAAGTCTCGAACCAAATTGTCTTTATTCATCCATCAAGTCCCTAACACGAATATGGGGAAAACCTTCAGTTTATAGAACATCGTTAATCTGAATGTAGCAGTTTCTCCCATCCCTCTTTGAGATTGAGTAATATTATTCTTCGGTTCTTGCTGTGGTAGCATTGGATGAGCTCGTTCCAGTATCCTAGACGGCTTCTTGAAGACTATGTGACTTAAATCATCGGTTAATTGAGTTCAAAATGCTCGCCTAACAAATTCAACACAATCTTTTTGAGAAAGTTCCATGTCATCTAATTTTCATTCATTCTATAGTAAAGATCATTTTACGAATTAGAAAGTTGTCTATTGAAGAGTTGATTGAGACAAAGCTTTACAATATCGCTTTCTTCAGTCTGTGATCCGATATCCTGGCTGTAGAATCGAAAAGAATCTTCTAAAGAATCGTTCTCAGGAAATGTTAATTTGTATAATTCTCCATATTTAGTTTCAACTAAAGAATCCATTTGAAATTAAAATATTTACTATTTCTTAAAGGAGTAACAAAAAATTCTATCAGTTCTTTATTATTTTAATCAATATATGAAAACGCTGATCTCCAATCAATTTTTCCAATTCACACAAAAACATCAACCGATCAAAACTAAACAAAATGGTCACGCCACAAAGAAAACTACTGTTGATGCATGGCTTGACATTTGTTTGACGGTCCAATGGAACATAAGATAAATTCGACGTTTTTAGAACCGGAATATACACCGCCACATCAATCGACAATCCATCTCCGAGCACCAGAAGAAAGTGCGAGATTACTCTCTTCCGGTGATGCTACCCATGCCCAGTCATTAGATCCTTTAGACGAGAGGTTGTATCACTTAGATGAACCAGTGCTGCAGACGTCTGCGAATAACCTCGATTATCACCCGTAGCAGAGGTTGCAATGACGGAATCACAGACAGATACCACAATCCGACAGAACCTTTCTGGATCAAAGGACGATTGATCGCGGAGTCTGTCGCGTGCATCAGTTATCGAATCAATTGAGTACGGATTGTCGTCATGAATAAACATGATAATTTCTTTTGGAGTTTATACTCGAAAGAAAGCGATAGCAAAATGCTCTTTATCGGAGATTATCGCTTTGTTCCCAATGGCCGATAAACAAATCTCAATGATCGCCGCGAACTAGGGATTCGATGAGTTCGTATCGGTTGCCAGTAATACTCTTTTATAACACAAAAGTTTAGTGCAATAGTTTAGAACTATCGTTCAAGTTGTTACATTATCGTTGAGAGAATTCTCATTATCACTTTTTTTTATCTTTATTATTAATTTCAAATTTATACGTTCACTCCATTTGAAAAAGGAAAAGAAAATCCAACAAACGTTTATTCTAATAAATTTTATTCGAAAATCAAATTATTTACAGTTTATCGATATTATTTAAACAATGGAACTTCTGGAATATTCCAGATATCAAACTTAACAAAACTTAAAATATTGCTTTTACAGAAATCACACAAATAATTTTATAATTTAATTTAATTATACTTTTTTTTAAATTAAATTAAAAATTATACATTTAAATCAATCAATCCGGCACAACTACCACGGTGGGGTATTTTATTAAACAAATATTTTTTCTATTTTCACAATTTAGCAACAATGCCACTTTTTTGTAAATAATTTTTCTTTATTTATTTTTTATTATTACTATTATTGTTAATAAACGAAATGAAAAATTTATCCTTACAAAAAACAATGCGATTTCGCTAGAGTCACCACAGACTTTATTTGAATGCATTCAAAGGGACAAATTATTTTTATCGATTCCGACAATATCGACTAGAAAACCGCTTTTATAATAATGTTCGAGAAATTCATACGATTCTTTTATCAAAATGAATCAATTTCTCTATTTCTAATTCTATCGATTGATTTTCTGTCGATAATAATGATTTAAGTGCGATCCTTCACAATTCAATCAAAAGTCGGATTTTCCATTCATTACATTTGTAGATTTATTAGAATTTTCATTGATAAATGGATCGATAAAATTAGATGTAGCTGGAGTTAAAAGTTTTTTTCACCATATTGATCAGGTCGCTAATTATTAGGGTTGCTCGTCTGAAATGTATTTATCTCTCTTTTACTATCTGAGCACTGTGAAAAATTTTGTTCAATAGAATATTCAATTGCATCTTTGATTCAATTCGTCTTTTAATAATATTTCTTTTCCGTTATGATCATCAAATATTCGTCACTGTCAACATCATATGTTTCCCCATGGTAAATCGAACATTCCCAAAATATTTTTAATATAATCGCAAAAAACAAACGTCTAACAAAAGAATAGATCTTCAGATCAATAGCAGTGGACAAAAGATTCTGTGGTTAATCGGCGTAAAAACTCCATACGATGACACAGAAAATCTAAAGGTTGGCAGAAATCTCAACATGACAAAATACTCAACACTGGAAAATGAAGCACCAGCAAAATTTGCAGGATTGGGAGTCCAACTTGGAACAATCTTGGTCGGATGTCTCGGATCACGGCCGAAGAAAAATGATGAGCTATTACAGGGACTGCAGTTATCGGATATCACAATCAGCAACCTCAGAAAAAGATGTGTTGTGTTAAATATCAAATACTGCGCATCAACATAGGCTAAACACAACATCAACAGCTAAAACCCATCGACAAGTTCTATAATGTTGTTGTTCAACTCAATAGTATTAGAAAGAATATTGGACTAACACAAAAACATTATAGGACGCTTTAGTCTAAGTTGTCTCCAAAAATTGTCTATATGACCTGAAAGTTATTTGCTTTTAATTGAAATAAAATTTTGTATGAGAAACGAAATCTATTCGTAGTTACTACAGAAAGTGGATGCGGATTACTTTACCACCCTCTTTTTGAAATGAAGTTGATGAAGACGGTAAAAACTTAGATCAGACTCATCAAGATTGAAAAACATTCTTCTTCAATTAGATAATTCTACACCTCATTCGGTACTCGAAATCTCTTCATCTATAATAAAAAAGAACTACTCAAAGAAACTTTCAATGATGAAAAAGAGATGCATATTCCACGCAACATGAGCTATGCTCCATTTGTCAAACAACTTTCAGTTACGAATAACAAAAGCTGTTATATTTTACCAGCTAATGTTGAATAACGATGGAGATAATAATTTTGATGAATAATGTTTGTTCTGATGTAGAATTCATCTTTTGTTGTTTATTTAGTCAATCTCAATCATTTCCATGTACACCAAATGTATTTACTTGACACTAAAATATAATCACTGTGAGGAATATTTGAATGTTTGATGTTTTGTGTTTGAATGTGTATGTTGATTTGGAAATGTGTCTCTCCTACCCAGATGGATGATTAATATTTTAATTCTTATTATCTAAAAATATGTAATGTTTAAATTTATTTTTAATTTCAAATAATTTTAAAATTTTAAATAAGTTTATTAATTTTTATAATATTTAATAAATAAATCAAATTAATATTTTTCGAATAATTAATTATCATTTTAATTATTATCCAATAAGTTTTGAGTGAATATTTTATTAAAATATTTATTTCCCCATTTGCTAAAAAAATAATGAGAACTAATTCATTAATCAATTTCGCTTTGAATGCAAATGTACGAAAGTTTTGACAAAGATTGTCTTAAGGACAATCAAAATTGTTGTTTAAATAAAAATATAAAAAGTCAAATTGGTGTTCCTAATAATCACGATTAACCCTTATTAATTTAATGAATCAGATACATTATATAAGGTAAAGCTGAATATAATATGTTTTCTAATTTCCTTTTCTTGAATAAATACAAAGCAGTTCAGCGATGTTAACATCAGTATTTTTATAATGAATAGAGGAAAAACTATAGAAATTTTACTTCCCTTTCAACTTTCACCCTGGTTGAACATTCAGGATTTCGATGTAAATGGATTCATTCATTTCAACATTGAGTTCATAAACGATTAAATAAATATCCAGAAAGAATATTGTGGAGTGATTTAAATTTATTTTAATATATTATATATTTAATTCACAATTTTCGATTTATCTTTTTCTTTTGTACTTTAATATCATAAATTCATTTTATTAAAATCTTTTATTTAATGTTTTTAGCAAAATCTGTTTTATTGTGAATTTATTTTCTTACAAACCTGTACTATCTTTATTCTCAAGTCTTAAGACCTCTCCGACATTATCCCCCTCATTTTGTATTTTCTTAATTATCTTTTCCTTATTTTTGTTGTTTTTATTTTAATTGCAAATATTTTGTCTTACAAAACATATAATTATTAATTTTTATAATTTTAGAGAAATTTTTATATGATTTTTAGGATTAATATGAAAATATATATTATTAATATTTTAAAATTTATAATTCATAAATATTATTATAATAATTATTTATATTGATCATATTTAATAATTGTATTTGAACCATAGACGAATTTTTTTCTGTTCTTTAGATAAGAAATCTCAAATTTCGTCTAAAGATATATAACATTATATTAAGTGTAAAATTGTCAAGTCTGATTTCTTTAAATAAAAAATGATAACAATTAAGATAATAACTTTTATTATTTTTCTTCTATAATTTTAAATTGATTACAAAAATTTTTATATATATTTTATAGATATACAATTAATATATAAATTTATAAACATAAAAATTCTTTTTTTCATGCTAGTCATCATCTAATTTGTTGAATATCTTCCCGGGGAGAAATTATTTACAACAGATAAACAAAATGGAGTCGAGAACAGACAGCGAGCGCTGATTGGTCAGTTGCAGTTCTGTAAATATCAATGGTTCTTATAGAAAATGTTTGAATTGATTGACTGATTTAATTTGTGACTATCGATTTGGCAAACAATGTGTTTGTTCAAGTCGATTGCTGTGTTCACGTTCTCTCTCTAGAATCACGCTTTCCCTCGCCAATCTTCGCCCTTTCGATTGATCGCTTATTTTCATTTTTTATTTGATATCATTTACTAAGTTTTTGAATTTTACTATTTTTTTGTTATTTTTGATTTTCATTAACTGTGAGTAATGTTTACCGAAAGACTACAAATTCAAACATTATTATGGCTGGAGTTTACTTCTTTACCAATAACTATTTTTACTAAAATCATCAACTAGAATTGATGTGATTACAATGCTTTCATATTTTTAAGGCTGAAAATCATTTTCCTAATACATAAATATTTGAGAGAAATATTTAAAAATTTTTACAAGTGATTATTAAATTTATTACTTATGGACTTAATTAAGTAATTAATTAAAATTTGTTGAATTTTCGAATTCATTATGAAAATATGGGTGTTCAGGAATAGATGGTGGTTTGGACCCAAAATGGAAAAATATGGATATATATTTTTGATTTTCTTCATAAAATAAATGAAAATAACTTTTAAGGAATTTCGCCTTGTATAAAAAAATCTGTGAATGATTGTTTTAATACACGGTAAAATGCCAAATATAAAAAAATCATTTTAAAGTTAAAAGTTTTTAAAAAAGTTTTTTTTTATACATATGTAATTGTTGGAATAAATGGTGGCGAGGAAATTGAAGAAATTTGAAACTGTAATAAATGAATTAAAATAACAATCCATTTGTTTAAATTATTAAACAACAGAAAACAGAGTTTATTTAAAATAAATATTGCGTTAGTTTGATCGTGTTTGCATTTAAAAACTATAAGCTATCGCGGCCATGAACAATATCAGATTTACATACGCTGTGCAGACTTTCGATAGATCCGGGGATTTTGAAGCGTTTTGTCGGAAGTTCGAGGCATCCTCAGTTATTTGCGGTGTCGAAAAATTAAAAGCGATTCCGCTACTTCTGGAAGGTAGCGCTTTTGAGTTGTTCACGGGGCTGACAACCAAAGAACAGGAACAGTATGAGACATGCAAAGTGACAGTGACAATCGCATTTGGACTAGATCCGAGATCTGCATACGAAGAATTCAGGTGTCGGAGCCTTCGCCAAGGCGACTCAGTCGAAGAATTTGCAGCCACGGTGTGACACCTCGCAACAATTACATGCCAAGGAGAAGTACCGCAAGCATTTTTTATTAAACAGGCTTTTTTAGCAGGACTTAAGGTCAGTGAACAATGGATACGGTGTTAGACACTATTATCGGACAATCTCAGTGGCATAGGAGTCGGTATGTTGCTCGGATTAGACGACATCGATTTTAGGCGGAGTAACTAAAATTCGGGGCAGAGCAAGGAACCGGAAACACAAGCCATGCGATGACTCGCGATTTTCGCGACAAACTCAGGAACTGGCGTCAAATGGGAAAGAACCTGGAGATTGTAGACCTGAAGAGAGCTTACCTGCAAATCCAGGTGGACAGGTCTTTGTGCAATATCAGGTATTAAGCCACCAGAGTCGATCCAGGTATTTAAGCCGTTTAGGTTTTAGTCTAAATGTCGCTCCGAAGATAATGAGGCGGATTTTAGAACATGTCCTATCCTCAGACGAAGTAGTGAAAGCGGAAACTGATGCATAAGACGATGACATAGTGGTAAACAACGACAAAACGCCAACAGATCGACTGATGATGATATTGAAGCTTTTCGGGTTGGAATCAAAACTACCGGTTGCAATAACAGATCACCACTAGAGTTACAGCAACCGATGAATCGCCGAAGTCTTTTCGCTTGGGCCTGTCAGTTAGTGGGGCACTATCCAGTGTGTGAATGGTTACGATAGTCGTGTAGTTTTGTAAAAAGAATCGCTAGCAAGGGAAGCTATGACGCAGAAAAGGAACAACAAGTAGCAAAGCTGGCTCGGCAACTGGCGGAGAGAGTCGATTCGGAGAACATGATTCGAGGAAACTGGGAGATACCCAGAACAGGGAGGGGGCGAGTTTGGTGCGACGCCAGTTCAATAGCAGTGGGGGTGGCAATGGAAATCGATGGACTGATAGTGAAGACGCATGTTGGCTGCGATCCAAACATGACAGTAGTCATATAAATCTGTCGGAGCTCGAGGTGGCAAATCGAACCCTAAAAGAAGCACTAAAATGGGGCTTTCGAGAATTTGAATTGATGACCAACTCTACAATGGAATGTAAATGGATCACTGCAGCGATAACCGAGGCAGAATCAATCCGGTCTCAGGCACTTAGCGAACTGTTAATTAAACGTTGAATTAATCTTTTTAAACAGGTAGTCGAAGAAGAAGGAATTTCAGTGACGATGAAACTAGTAAGCAGGAGGAAAACAGAGCAGATGCGCTAACACGGGTGCCAAGCAATTGGTTAACATCACACGAAACATCGATGGCTGCAGTATCAATAACTGAGACGCGAATCGAAGGAGTTGATGGTTTAAAAAACTACACGAATTCAACCATTTCGGAACGAAGCGCAAAATGCTCCTGGGAATATATATATATATATATATATATTTAATAAATGTTTTTTCTTTATAATTTTATAAGTGACCACTACAGGTGATATGAGATGTAACGACGACAACATACTAAATACAAAAAAACGATCACAAAAAATATAGTGGAGATATAAATATTTTATTTATAATCATCAAAATTGGAAGTAGGTCTATATTTGTATGAACAATACCAGTATTTTTGGATGACAATTGTTGTAGAATCGTATGATGAAAGCAATTGTAAATTGTTAGGTCGAATGTATAAATTCAATTAAATTGAGATAGATAAGAATCCGAAGGATAAGCTTGAAACTCAGTTCTTTAAAAGCTTATGAGAATTTGCGAAAAAACAATTTCTTGTCCGAAACAATTAAAACGCAAGAATTTCAAATGTCTTGGCTATTTGCTTGTAACAATATATGAATAAAATAGTCTTAAAATGAAATTATACGCAAGTTAATAAAATAAAATGATACTAAAATATAAAAAAAAATAATATGATAATAATATGATTCTTCACCTAGCCATATAAACTTCTGCACTAAAAGCTGATTTCGTTAAGCAAACATTATTACGTCGGTATATTAATATTTCAGTCAGACCTCTCGTATCCATCGGGGTCGGCGTTTTTCCAAAATGTGACGGATATGAGAGGTCGTTTTCAATGGCGATTTGAAGCTCCATCAAATGAAAATCGCGACGAAATGAGAGGGTGACGGTTGGGAGAGGGACGGATACGAGAGGTCTGACTGTAATTGCATCAAAATGTCGATTTTAGATTTTCACTTTAAATTTAATCAGTATCAAAATATTGTTTTTTAATTTAAATTAAATAATCTAATAATTTCAATAATGAATTCTGACAATAACTTATGAATATTTATTAATTTGGTTGTGATATATATAATTTTTACAATAATATCGGAAATATCACAAGTGTTAATAGGCAGCATATTAAGTTGCGATGGACGTTGAGGAAGCAGATAAAATTTCATATTACAATAATGATAAGTAATAAAGTAATAAAAAGTCAGTTAAGGTGATTTCAATCATGTTTTCCGTTGGGTAGTTTTGATGGATTTATTAAATAATTTTGTGTTTGAGATTTTAAAATTATTTTAAATTTGAATGAAATACTGGATCGTTTTTTTTCATTTGTTGAAATAATCGGTACGTACAATAAGTACCAAGCCTGACAAAAAATCGAAATTCAAAAAGGTCCATTTTTATAACACAACAAGCTTACGTATGTAGACATTATTTTTCAACATAATGTTAATTTCCCTGCACATACTTCCGCCAACGCATAATAAATTCAGAAAACGCTTTTTTGAAAAATTCCAGGGGGCATGTGGCAAAGAAATCCTTTAGAGCAAATCCTAAAATTGACTTTGAATCAATAATGCATGCCACTCAAATGCTTCTTTACGTATCTGAAGAGATAAAAATCGCACAGTGCCAAATTTTGGTTGTACAGTGGATGATCCACAGACACTAGTCCAGCACCTTCAATCGTGGCCCGAGAAATGCCCGTTGTGTGTACTCGCATTTTGTCTAGGAGAAACCGTAGTGGCGTGTTCTTCTGTCACGTCTATTTTTTTCTGGCATTTGTCTCGAAGTTGCTGTAATAGGCAGCGTTGATGGTGACGCCTATATCAGGGAAATCCATGAGAATAACACCTTTATGGTCCCAGAAAAATGGAAATTATAATTGTTTGTGCATGAATTGTCTCCGTTCGCATCTTCTAAGATGGCTTCTCTCCAGGCTTTCTCTCTCGCTTTGTTTCCGGTAAATACACACTAAGTGTAGTTTCATCCTCTGTAAATAAATTTGTTAGGAAAGTCTCACCATGTTAGTCTCACAGGTTTAAGTTGTTCTGATAATACACCAAACGGTTTCGCMTCATATCACTAGTCAAGAAGCGTGATACCAWTTTGGATTGATACCCGTGGATTTCAATTAAACGTTGGCTGCACCAATGGTAATTTGACCMTCTTTTTGGACCTTATTCTYCAATTTTTCATCAATTGTGTCAAAAATTTCTTATGGCCAACATTATTTTTCTTGATTAAAAACGGAGAGGTGACCACCTTTTATCTCTCTAACCATAATATAACATATGTCAGAGATGGCTAGTCATGCAGATAAATTGACTACAAAAGATCGTAGATTTCACTGCATGTATTCTTCTGCAACGTAATGAACTTGATAACACCACGATATTCGACGTCTGACATCATTACACTGACGAA
>MQRK01013638.1:0-16442 GCA_001938485.1 Girardia tigrina | reverse complement strand
TATTAATTTATCTCACAACCAATTTTAAAATTCAAATTCAATTTGACTACTCAAATATTCAATCTATAACTAAAATTTTTCAATCATCTAATCATATCAAAATCAACTTAAAGAAAATTAAATTCTCAATTTCAACTCGCAAAAACCAATTTCATTAACCAAATTCAACTAACTAAATTCACGAATTCTTATTACTACCAAATTATGAAAATCAATGCCATTTTTTTATATCTTTTTTAATTCAATCACATGATGACTTTGATTGGTTAGCTAATCAGAGCTCGTTAATCTAATAATTTAAATTGATTAATCACGCAATATAGCGGGATGAATACATCACAAATTCAGACCTGAAATCAATTATTTTTAGAATAACTTTTAATTATTTAAATTATTTATTTTCCTTTTTATTGAAATAATTTAATTCATTTATTTATTTTAACTTTTTGAAATAATTATTTATTTATATTGAAAAAACGCTTCGAAACACAGTACAAAAACTATGCAAAAAACGTTATCCTTAAATAAATAAAAATATCACAATGATAATTCTTCGGGAAACAATCTCTTTTTCTCAATCTCAGCTCCTTTCACAGATATCAGATTGATGTTTTATGTTAACGATGAAGAACACCTTACATAGTAATAAAGAAGTGATGTACTTTACTTTGAATAGTAAAAGACCTTCAATTTTACTTTTAAAGTTCAAAGCGCCATAGTATAATCTACTAGTAGACTGAATTAAAATTTACATTTTTACTTTTTGTAATCTAACTAGGTAAATCTAAATAAATTTAATATTTATAATATACTTACAGTCAGGTGCAAAAGTTTGCGAACGCTTGTTTCTATACTGCTTTTTGTTGTTGCACAGTATGTTTGTGTATTCCTTGTTAGGTATACATAAACCATTTAAATGATTAAATGCATATTTTATTTTTATTACTTTTCAAGTTATAAATTGTCATTATTTATTTTAGAACCATACCTGTCCGCGGCAAGGAGCTAACAACAGAACAGCGTGCAGCAGTTTTGGCATTGCAGAAGCATTGCGTTTCTTATCGACAAATAGCTACAACTCTTAATGTTTCTCTTGGAGTTGTGTGTCAGACTGTTCAGAGAAAAAGAGAGACTGGTTCCTTATGTTCAAGATCTCGATCTGGTCGTCCAAGGTCAATATAATTGCAGTTGCGTACAAAAGACAATTTAACAACAAGCGTTCACAAACTTTTGCACCTGACTGTATATATAAAATATTCGGAGAATATAACATAACTGAGAATTAAGCACAATCGTAGTTCAATTCAATATATATATTTATTCCTTAACAATTTTAACATGATTTTTTATTTCAGTAATCCATGTAATATTATAGCCCAAAATATTTTTTCAAATTTATTTTGACTAATTTGATCATATTATTCATTGATTTCAAAAAAAGGTTATTGTAAAATAATAACTAGAACATAATGTCCCAATAGTATTTTATGGTAGTAAAATAGTGGAGGGTATAATATATAT
Source organism: Girardia tigrina (assembly GCA_001938485.1). NCBI lineage: Eukaryota > Metazoa > Platyhelminthes > Tricladida > Dugesiidae > Girardia > Girardia tigrina. Next base: position 14,921 of record MQRK01013638.1, on the reverse strand, counting down.
GATGCAGTAAAAGGAAAAAAAGTATTAAGATGTTATTTTCTGGGAAAAATTGTCCAGGTAATTATTTTGCAATAATCTTTTTTATTCTATTTTGTCAAAATAAATTAGAAAAAAATGTTTTCGGTTATAATATAACATGGATTACTGAAATAAAAAATCGTGTTGAAAGGATATGCTCTGGGACAATATGTAACAACATTGTTGAAAGTGTTAAAAGAAAACCATAAAAGTTGCATTAATCTTTTGTAAAATACATCGAAAATGCTCAAGTTATTTTTATTTAAACGTAAATTCCGAATTAATTTTCATTGTCATGTATTTTAAAAATAATGATGGGTCATGTTTCCATCAACTTAGTTTTATCATCGGCAATTAATATTTAATAAACTGAAATGAATTCGTTAACTCTCATAAATAGAAGCAAGATTGATTGAGATTTTCTCAGTATTATGTTTAGATGATTTTGGTTATTGATTAATGATAGGTTATAGTTTCGGTTTTCAATTGTACTTTAAGGAAGACTCTCAGATAATGTGTCACTAATACTATTTTGGCACTATCGATATTCTTCATAAACTATTTCAAAATCGTTTAAATATGTGGTTGAAGCATTAAGTCCCCGGACTAAGTATACAAGTTAAATCACAGGCATTTCATATATTCGACAAGTGATAACAAACATGTAAACGTTTACTTCTCAATGTAAGAACCATTATTGGCCACGCACTTCTACCAGCGTACCACTAATTACGAAAAGGCATCTTTGAAGAAGTTTGAGTCACATTCAGCAAAGAAATTCATAACTGTACTTCTCATTTCTTCATGGAATTTAAAGTTTTTGCTACGAATCGCCTTCTTCAGGTGCCGAAATAACCAAAAATCACTTGGCGCCATGTCAGGACTGTATGGAGGATGAGGGATGAGGTTGAAACCTGCATCATTAATAGCCACTGTGGAAAGGACACTTTTGTGAATTGGTGCGTTGTCTTGCAACAGCCACAGTAATGAGCCTCTAGGCTCTGGTCTCCACAACGAGTGCGACATAGTAAGTGCTATTCAGTTTCACTGTTTTGTCTGCAAAATCTAGTTTTATGACACTATCACCATCCCAAAATACAGTCAGCATAAGACATCGCCAATGGCTTGTTCCGAACTTCATTTTCAGTGCTGGTTTTTCTTTTGGAAGGCACCATTCTGAAGATTCTCTTTTGCTCTCGGGTACATAGAGGCTAAACGGTGTCTCATCTATTGTGACAATGTTGGATAGATATCGTTGTCCATGTTCTTGCCACAAATCCAGGTTTTGTTGAGAACACTGTTACGAATTAATCATATATATATATATATATATATTAGGTTGGCGAAAAAGTAATACATTATTTTAATCCATTATTTTAATATATTATTTTAATTCATTATTTATCGATCAAACAATTTCAAAATTTATGCTCTTTGTCAAGGTAACATTTCACAGTAATTTCACAAAAAATTTTTGCTTTTTTTTACTCAATTCTGAGTTATAGGGTGTTAAAAATGGAAGTCGACAAAGAAAAAATTCGGTACATTTTACAGTTTTTATTCGATAAAGGCGAAAATGCAAACCAGGCGGCTGTTATTGTGAATGGTGTTTATGGTGTCAATACTGTAAAAGCTAATTACACGCAATTTTGGTTTCGTCGATTCATGGAGGCATTTGTGATGTTAAAGATGCACCTCGCACAGGCAGGCATATTGTTGAAAATTTCAATAAAATCTAGGCAATGATCGAAGTTGACCGGCATGTTAGTAGTCGTAGCATCGCACAGGAGCTGAAGATCGACCACAAGACGGTTTTAAATCATTTGGGTAAAGCAGGATTCAAAAAGAAACTTGATGTTTGGGTTCCACACCAATTAACACCAAAAAACATGATGGGTCGAATTTCCATCTGAGAAGCCTTGGCCAAACGAAATGAAATTGACCCATTTCTTAAACGGATTGGTTACTGGGGATGAGAAATGGGTCACATACAACAATAATGTACGAAAACGATCGTGGTCAAAGCACGGTGAAGCACCTCAAACGGTCGCCAAACCAGGACTAACTGTCAGGAAGGTTCTATTGTGTATTTGGTGGGACTGGAAAAAAATCATTTATTATGAGTTGCTTCTGTATGGCCAAACACTAAATTCAGATATGTACTGTCAACAACTGAACCATTTGAAGATAACAATTGATGAGAAACGACCAGAATTGGCCAATAGAAGAAGTGTTGTGTTCCATCATGACAACACCAGACCACATACATCTGTAGTGACTCGACAGAAACTCAGGGAGCTTGGTTGGGAAGTTTTAATGCATCCACCATATAGTCCTGACCTGGCACAAAGCGATTACTACCTTTTTCTCGCATTGCAAAATTTCCTTAGTGATAAGAAATTGGGATCAATAGAACATTGTGAAAATCGATTACTATAGTTTTTCGCCAATAAGGACCAAGACTTCTACGAGAGAGGCATTATGAAGCTACCTTCAAAATGGCAACTAATTATACAACATAACGGTGCATATTCTACTCCAAGAGGACAATCCGAAATATGTTAAATAAAGTTTTGAATTTCACGCCAAAATAATGGATTTCTTTTTCCCCAACCTAATATATATATTTAATTTTTTTATTAAAAATAGAAAAAAATCTTTATATATATATATATATATATATATATATATAATTTATTGTAACTTTTTTTGTTAAAAGTTGAAATTGTAATTATGTGAATTTCTGGAAAAAAAATATTAATGATTTGTTCAAATTATAAGTTTTGTTTTAATAATGGAAAAATAAACAGTTGTGATTGAATTTCGAGTCTTCGGTTTTTGAATATCATTAGTAATTAAAATTAGCACACAAAAATGCAACAACAAACACTGCAAACGTGCCTCGCACATCTCTCCCGACAGAAATCGTGGCACAAAGCAAATTGCTAACTTCCTTATTCCAAGGGATTTCAACAGCTAACGTGATTTCCCTTCACTGATGATCAGGTTAGCTCCAAGCGTCTTTACAGTGATTTTTCTCTCTGTTTTGATGATTTCCTTGCAATTTTTTTCTAATTTGTCTTGATCGATTTCCACTGGTCGTCCTGGTATCTCTTCATCAAAAACAGTTGTCCTTCCACGTTTAGACTGGGCAATCGAATTATAAACTGTCGCTTTAGATGGACAATTTATCCCATAAACATACTTTAACTGCTTGATAATTTCTTGGCTGTCTACCCTTCGTAGCACAAGAAATTTAATCATACTGGATTCTTTTGAAAAAATGACGAAATGTTTTGGATGTGATTTATATTCAACATTAAACGATCATTATTATCTATTTTCCTATTTGGATACCCTTCTTAATGAAATGTTTCATGAACATGTCAACAATCCTTACATGACTTCTTATAATTAGAGAAAAGTGACAAAACTTTGGGAAGAAACCCTTTGATCATACCATCTTTGTATCGATGTTTACAGTTACTTATTGATATTGTATTCATTATTGTGTTCGATGTCTTAGAGTTTAAAAAGTTATTCAAGTTACTTAAGTTTATTTGAGACATATTTATAAGTAAGGAGTACCTAATTGAACATATTTTGTCTCTTTTTTACCAGGTTTCAAATGATATTTTAAAAAAACAAGTTAAGTAAAAAATTTTGTAAATGTTTATATTTCTTTAATAAATTTAACTAACATGAATGAATTTTAAGTATATCTTATGTAATGATTCAAGAATTAAATATTTAGTCTCAAGAGCTATCGATTGGGAATATGAAGTTGTTATTGAGATTTAAGACGAGATCATCTCATTCAAGATTTAAAAACCTAGACGTCGTTCTCCGTGTCTCTCCAACAATCACTTCTTTTCTGTCTACACGAGGAGACAATTAATACTTCTTCAAGTTCATTCTTTTTGGTGTAGAAATTATTAAAGTGGTCGACTGGCGCTGTGGGGCTTAAATCTTGTTTCTTGATTTTAAACAATAAAATATTTACATTATTATTAAATATAATTATTTAGTTTCATATAATTATTTTAATTATTTTTTGAATCAATAAATATAAGAAAAAAATGTAAATAAAATTTATTTCTTTTTTTGGTAATTTATTTTTTGATGTTAGTTTGATGAGTAAGAAACATCGGATTTCTCTGGCACAAATGTGGTGCGCTCAATGAGTGCTTTGACTCGACCAAATATTTGCAACCGATTTTATTTAATTTTATACCAATTAACAAGCCGTTAGTCTAAATTTATTTCCCGATGTACGCTTCGCCCACGTCTACACATTTTTTTCATCGTTAAACCACGTCCAAAATGCCTTTTCATAGTTTATAGTACGAAGTCAGCAAATCCGCGACAAGCTACTAAATATCTCTGGCACAATCAAAAAAAATCCTTACAAATTATTAACAGCATCACAATTTGAATGCAAACATTTATTGACAACACAAACAGATTCTTCACAACAATTTTCAGTGGTCATCTTTCTTTGATTGATATAGTTTATTGTTCATATATTCAAATCTAAAAAAACAATGAATGGGAAAGTTTAATAATAAATTTTAATTTCTCATAATTTTTATTGGATAAAAGTCATTACATAATTTTTTTAAATCAACATTAATTTTTAAAATATATTACATTTAATAAGTTACAATCATTTACTGAAAATATTATTAAAATTCATAATTATCAAATTTAATTAATTAGTACTTAAAATTAATATCATTAAATTAATTTCATTATATTCAAATAATCAATCAATAAACATATCAATCCCATCTGAGTAGGAGAGCCACAAATCTAAACAGCATACAAACAACAAACTTACAACATTCCAAATTATCCCTCACACAAATCTTTCTTCAGTTGTCAGAAGAGGTGAAAATTATTTAGGGTGCATTGCCTTTTTTATGCTTTTGCCTTCAGAAACAAATTCATCTTAAATTACCAGTTATTAAGTATTATTTTAATGACTCATCTGGCTATCGATTGTTAGTTACATCAACTTACAATTATTTAAATATGTATAAATTTATACCAAATGAAGTGTTTTTGTGGGGAATAGTAATACTATGAATTTAAATGTATTTAAACTGCTTTAAAAAGCGATCAGATTTTAAAAGAATTTAAAGATGAGTAAGCTTTATCTGAGCTAAAAGTTTCTGAAGTAATTTCTGCTATTCAAGAACAGATGTGTTGAATTGGAAGACAAGGAACCACTTGGAGAGCCAAGAAAGTTAGAATATAGAGAATTCAATATATTATTGAATGAAAACTCATCACAAACATTTGAACAGTTATCCACATTGTTGGAAGTTGACTTCAAAAATAGGAAAACGACTTAAAGAGGTAGCAATTATCAAGAAGGAATGAAATTTTTTCCCCTACGAATTTGAACCTAGGAGCGTTGAAAGGTGTATTTTGACCTGCGATTTTCTGCTTCAACGGTACAAAAGTAATCTTTTTTTAAATTGAATTGTAACTGGTGATGAAAGGTGGGTATATTATAATAATTCTAAGCGTAGGAAATTATGGATTAAGCCTGAGTATCCATCATTATCAGTACAAAGACGTAATATTCATAGATCAAAGTTCTTTCTTTGCATTTAGTTGGATCAACGGGGTGTGGTTTATGACGAACTGTTGATGCAATGGAGATCCCAGGGATTTTCAATACCTCCTAAACTCTTGATGACTCTCATACAAATTAACAATCCTAGGTCATATTATATATTCTCTATAACTAAATATTCAAATCTAATTGACCTCCGTCTTTGGTTAACTACAACTCGCTAGAATCCAGAGTGACATCCCTTCTGTCCGCCAAAATTATCCTCTCCACACCAAACAAATCAGCATTTTTATGAACTAACCCCCTTCTCACTACCGATTTCAAACATCTAGAAGCTACTAATACAACTACTGACTTCGGTGATTTATTTTTAAAGATCGGTGACTTATTTTACAAGGGCGAGAGAGCATAGAGGCGCCATCCGATTATGATAATAGTGTAAGTGGCTCAACTGTACATAATGTAAATCTATATGATAATAAATACCAATGGATGGCTGCCCCTCCTAAAGAATAGTGACCCCAATTGAACTTCAACCTTATTTAACATTGTATATTTAATCGTTCAACTATATAAATAAATGCAGTAATTTCTACCTCAATTTCCTGAGGTGTATTCTAGTAATGAGAATTATTTGATAACCCGTTTTGTAAATAAATAATTTATCTGGTGACGAAGGTTCAACATTATTTAATGGTTGGTTATTTGATGCCTGATAGTTAAAATAAATAATTCAAAACATGACCGCGATCAGAGCTGGTAATCCGTGGATTAGCGGATTCATACTCTGATGCGATATCCCCGAATGAAGTAAACTAAATTAAATACATAATATTGGTATATAATATTCTGATGATATAATTTAGTTATCGATATTTGGTCTAAATTTAGTTTCTTATCTATTCACGACCAGTATCTAGCCCATACAATAATCGACTGACAAGGATGAAAGGCGATGTAAATATTCCCTGTTGTGTTTTGTTAATTTCATTTTTAATTTCATTTGTAAAAATCGGAAATTGTTCTAAAAAATGTAAATATTGCTTTTTTTCGAGTTTTGGTTTTTTATATTATGAGAGTGAAATTTGAATGTAATATTTTTATTTTTAATTTCAAATGTATTTTTTTTTATCTCGAAATATCTGAATGAAAAAACGAATTTATTTTTTTTATCAAAAAATAAACCGATTTACACGGTACTTGTTTTACACGTTTTCGCTTTTACACAGTTTACTCGAATCTATCGAAGTATTTCAAGCACATAAAGACTTTTTTTCCGGAGTCGCTTTTAAAGCAAGATGTTTTGGAATAAATGTTATTTTAAAAAGGTCTTCTTGTTATTTAAATGTTAAAATCTCTTAAAAAATAAATATACATATTATTGAAATATAAAAAAAATATTATATAAATTAAAAAATAATTCCTACTTTACATAACACATTAAAATTTCCATAAAATCGCTGCTTGGCTCAATATGAAAAAGTTTACAAAGATCTTACAAAAAATTCGAAGCAATTGTTAATAACCGATTTTATTACCATCTCTCATAATGTAAATATTTCTGCTTCAAACATCGAATCGGCACAAATAACTTCGAGTGATGAAAGTGAATTCGAACCTTCAATTCCGAAAAAAAGAATTAGAGTAATTTCTGACAGTGATGAAGGATAATAAAACACCTTTGGTTTTATTTTTTGTTCTTCTGTTTAATGTATTGTAATTAAATAAAAAAAACAGTGTTTCCGTAATATATTACATATTTTAACCTGTCAATGCATTTTATTTTTATTTCTGTGTACACCTAAAAATATTGAAAAAAATCACAACTGTTAAATAGCAAAATTATGGATTTTCTGCAAGCTTTTCGATTTACACGGTTTTGATTTGAAAATTTTTAATTTTTGATTTAAACGTTTTTCTCAGGAACATATCCACCGTGTAAATCGGGGGATAGGTATATTACGTTAAATTTTGACTTCTTTGAATTTACGATTTATGAATCTGATCATCGACGAAATTTTGACAGAGAAATTAATGATTGATCGCTCGATTTCTGCGATTACCCTTTTTGGATATGTTTTCCAAGATGATAATTACTTTAATCCGATTCACCACTAGAGTGATCTTGACGATATTGTGAATCCTATTGTCGGACGATGAGGCCGATTGAGATAGACTACATGGGCGCTTTATTGGTCTAATGCTCACTATTAACAACATCAATATGAGGTTTACAACATTTATTAATATTACAAGCGCATTCACTATTCGACATCTCTCTTGATCAATATTTTTTTCTGCCTTCAAACTAATTAAATTCAATAAATGAAAATCTGTTAATAGCGATTATTAATTATAATGAATCTAATTGGTTAAAATTAAATCTAAACAATTTTTTAAAAAATACAACATATTAAATTAATTTATTAAAATTTTTAATTACATTAAAAATAAATAATACATGCAATAATTATTTAAAAATCTTTTTACTTTAAAATTAAATTAAATTACTTTTAATTAGTATGAATCAAAGAAAATATCAATCATCCATCTGTGTAGGAGAGGCACAATTCGAATCAACATTCTACATGCACAATATCAACCCATAATTCAAAACATTCCTCACACTCACCTTGATGGACTGCCTCCTCGACAACACATAGAGGGACGAGCTCGGGTATCATTTTGTCAGTGCTTACTGTACCTCGAATTAGAGACTGATTGGTCACCCCGAACATCAACTAACGTTGGATGTGGAACAAAAGGAAGTTCAAGACTTAGTAACTCTTTTGCAAACAGCAGAACTCGAAGTATTTATTAAGACAGGAATGAAAATAAAACGAAGTTTGTTTTCAGAAGAAATCCAGCGCTTTGCAGATGACTGTTCTGAGCAATGACCAATAAATGCTTTACCCTAATTTAAGTTGAAAACCTTCTTACAGCGCTGCAGTGGCGTACTTTTGAAAGTAATAGCGTCTTCAGTAACACTCACTCCTCCTATATTGCTTGCGGAGAGGCTTGTTTCTTTATACAACTTGAACGTTTCAGCCTATCGCACGAGCCCCACAGCTGAAATAACCAACTCTCGCATGATGATCGCAATGAATTGAAAGGGGACCTGCCAGTTTGATCCTCGCAATGCTGTGGTGGAATTCTTGTGGGTGAAAGAAAAATAAGAAAGAAACCCAACCCTGGATATTTATTCAGAAAGTGACTTTGTAGCCAATTCTTTGCTTAAAAGTAACATGTGTTGAAGTCTTATGTAATATAACTTGTGTTGAACTGTTCGTAAAATGTTATTGGTTGGGTCACCCGACTCGGGTGATTTGTGTATTTTCTTCTCTTAAATCTGAGAACACTTGATAAAAAACAGTTTGTAATAGGAAAATACATTATCAAAAAAACAAGGAAAAATAATTATTTTCAGCACATGACCATTCCAGATTGCTTGTACCCCCCAGTGAAAATTTTTTTAAAAAGCCCTGCTCGAAGGTACGCCTTTTTAGCATCATCGGTATCGCATTTTACTCTTTCATTCTACATATTGTTGCCGGTGCATCAAATTTACGGTCTCATGCTTCAAAATCGCCGGTTTCACTGAAAAGGTACACTATATGACCACTTTTAATTAAATAAAAAAAATCTTTTTTAACATAAAAAATTTTTTTAACATAAAAATACTAATATTATTATTTACATCAAAAATCACATATATAAAAAAATCAATGTAAATACAGAGATAAAAAAACAATGTTGTTGTATTATTCAATAAAATTTTGGCGACTTTTTAAAAATGTCTATTTTGACTATCATATAATTTTATCATCGATATTTACAAAAAAAAATGGTGAAAGTTGAATTTTTTAATCGAAATTGTCGATTTTTTCCCATATAATCTTCATTTAACTTTTTAACGAGAAAAACCATTTTTGCAATCCTCAAGCGCTATCATCATTGTCAACAACAAACTGCTGCCGACTGTTGTCGATTTATTGTCGTTCGATTTCTGCCACCAATTTATCGATATCAAATTGGGGCGCTCGCACCATTCTGATTGGGCGAATACGGAGGCCGCGCTGGATTAATCAATTACTTGATTAAATTCCAACTATGGGCACCCAAATCGACCATAATTTTGGTCGCATCAGCGGACCATCGAGTGTCTTCAATCCCAATCGACAGAGGTAGTTTGAATAATGTCAAAGTTTTTTTAATTTAATTAACGATTTTTTGAAAGGGCTTTACCTTTTCATTTTCAATTTTTATTATAGGTTGCACTGCTTTATTAATAATTATTCACAGAACTGCCGCTCTTAATGTGGAATAAAGCTCATCTGTAAAATAAAAAACTCATCCTTTGAAACATAAACGATTCTATTTTAAAATTTAATCAATTTATTTTACTCGCTCAATATAATTGAGAATTTTCACTAATCCGGGTTTTTAAATGAGGATTTGTCTCTCCAATTTATGAGTTTTTGAAATCGAGACAAATTTATGAACTGGAATAGGTGGACATCCCCAAATTATATTCTATTTATTTGAATTGAAGCTTTAAACTTTGCATGTCATTGAGACAACTTTGACACTGCCTATATTCTTGTGTATTAACTTATTAAATGTTTGAAATCCTTCAGAATATGATATTATGATGATTTGTTTGTTCTGATCAATGTTTTATTCATTTAATTCACATGTTTTTAATTAGGAAATAGAACCTATGATTAAAAAAAGCCACAAGTATTGTAGTTTTTTTCCGAGCATAAGAACTAAGCCATAGAAAATAAGATATGTTTCAGAAGATCTAGCAGTCAGTACAGTAATCTTCTTTTATTCCCTCTTTCTATATATTTACTTTTGTGTCATCTTGTCCCGTGTCCAGCCTCATTTTGCAATTTAAAACCACTTTCCATGATGATATGGAGCTGAAATCTTCAGGGTAGTTGTATTTTGTTTTTTTTTGTCAGTGAGCAAAAGTGCCCGGTTGGTACATAAATACATTCGCACCATGTTTCGAGCCGTAGCCATCCTCAACATGTGCCCTTGTTTTCACATGGGTTCTTTTCTCAAGGTCTTCCCCGCACCCTTCACTTTGGTGATCGTTTCTGCCAAACCCCACACTTCTACTCACCACCTTATCAATTCATCGTTGGAGGATAATTCTTCCTCCAATTATGGGTTGTTTTCATCCTCAGAAGAGTCTCCAACCCGTGTTCTATATGAGAAGGAGACATGTGCTTCGTCGTCAGATGATTCGTCATCCTGGATTTGATCTTCTTAAGCCCCTGATGCACTCGAGTCCTAAAGTTGTATGACTGTAGGAGTGCATCCAGGACGGCTGGATCAAAATCCTCGTTGTCCTCAGGCCATACATGCTCATAATCTCTTTCCTCCATCATGAGCATCGATTCCTGAGGTTCTTCTATGTCCTTCATCACTATGTTTCTTATTCTCTGAGTCCCAGTAAGGATCACACCATCCCGGTGATACGTTCATTGTGCTGTCGAGTATTTAACATTTGATACAGAGCAGCCAATTGCAATTCATCGTATCACCTTTGGTGGGATCTTCAGAGTTGTCAATATATCGGTACTCCTCTTCAGCCAAGTTCCTAAAGCACCCACCTGAAGAGTGTGCACCGACACCGTGGTTTCCGGCATGGCCTAACGGCTAATGGTCCAGATTCCTGGTGTTGCTGTTGGCCATGTTCCTTTTCGTATCATATTGACACTTTACATCAATTAGATATAGGGTCTTTGATCCTCGCATATAAACTCGCAAGTCTACTCGGTCTTTCTAAGGTGCATATTGACACTCCTTATTTATGTGCACTGTGCAATTAAGATACTGAGTGATCTGCTCTTCTACACATTTGAGAATTGAGTTGTCCCTGTAATTCCAGAAGCCCTCACCAAACCGACACCCGGTCAAGGCGTGGGCAAATGTTTCCTTGTCATTGGGACACCTATGACAGTGACCCCTGTTCCTTTATCTGCCTGGGCGGTAATTAACAGGGACTGTGTAAGTCATCGTCTTGTGGTAGAAATACCACTCACAGTAATTCAACCCCCCCCATAAGCAGCGCCGTGGAAGCCCATTGTAGAAATCAAACTTCTTGTAAGTCTACCGGCACTGCTTTGTTTCGTCCATTTGTGTGTCCAGGATTTCTCTACCAGTCTTCTTAAAATTTTGGACACACTGTCCTTAAGGATGGCCGTGATCAGTATGTTCTCGTTCGTTTCATCATTTATAATCTCCATCTCCCCATTCGGAAGTATCCTCTGCCATACAAGAGATTGGTGGAGATGTTCATTCTGCACCAGATTCACATCAATTTGGTGCAGTTTCTTAATCTTATGTATTACAAACTTGGTCTTCGCACACCTATTCTTGATCTTCCCAGAAGTGGTTCCTGCGTTGAGTCAGTCCAATGCTGCCTCAATCGACAATAAGTTCCACTTTCGGGTACCTGTCGCACCTCTCTGGAGGGAGAAGACCGCTGAGTCCATAGTCACCGTATCACTAAACGCAATCATCTGAAAACTGTGAGCCAATGATTGAATCAAGTACTCATCTAGTACTGACTTGATCCCGACCCCTCCATTCTCTCTTGGCGAGTAGAGATATACATTATATGCATTCTTCGGCAATCCAAGCACCTCCTTGTGCAACAACCTGATTACATCGTCCAGGCTGTGGCTCTTGCCATCCAGAGTCCCATAAGGAATTTAAAAGATTCTGAAGGCGAAGATGAGCTTGGAATGCAAATAGATCATATGAGCTTGCAGTTTCTGAAAAGGAAACAATACAGATTCTTCAATCTGTTTCGTTTTTCGTGTAACTGCTGCAAAGATTTTTACTGTGGCCACTCTGATGTTCTCAGATAAAGGACCCCCCAAATATACTACAAAGTCGCCCTCCTCTATCTCATGTCTCGTGCTTCCATATATTTGAATCATATTGTTTTCTCTATATGGAATAGCAATCCGCGCACACATTGATGGGCGGAATTTGATACCCAAGATGTTGGTGAGCTCTACTGCTCGATCGACCATTGCCTATAGGTAATATCATGTGCTGATTATGAGCCAGCAGAACCAAGTCGTCTGCATATGTCAAGCAACGAACACGGTGATTCGCAATTATAAGACCGCACCAGATACCCTGTCCAAGTCCATTAGAACAGGATTTATGGCGATATTAAACAGCAACATGGAGAGAGGGCAAGATTGGGATCTGTCCCGTCACCGTGTTGTCGCATTTGTACGCGGAGGAGCAGTCCTTGTACAGCTGTCTAATCAGGTCACAGGAATTCTCTCCTACACCCATCCTTCTAAACAGTTTCAGGATAATCTCTACTAAAACTGAACCGAATGCATCAGCATTGTCCAGTATAGTGGCATGAAATTGCATCCCATCCATAAAAGAAAGGTACTTGTCCAGGATCGCCCTAATGAGAAAGTTGTGCTCAGCACAGCCATCACGCGGTTCCAGACTCTTCTTCATTGGGTGTAGGAGTTCGTGCAATTCAAAACGTATCGATTGAACGATCTTTCCAGATCCACTCTCACAAAAATAAACATAGCAAGTTATATCAAAATTTTATTTCACCAATCGATAAAAATCGACAAATACAAAATCGCTAAATTGAATGAATCAATCATTAATAGTGCACTCAATAGAAAAATGGTTTTTTAAATGTTTTTTTTTATTTTTTGTATACCTCATTTCACCGGCTTATCATAAAAAGTCAATAAACAGATTTTTTCTTAGCGAAGAAAGTAATTTTATTCTTATGTAATAATTTTTATTAGATTAATCTACTGTTTCAGAAGGAAAATAAATCAATTTTCAGACCAAATCATAGCACGAAAACCACTTTTACGCGCATAAATTAGTTTATTATATCTCTCTTGTTGTTTTCTAGAAAATTATAAAGTATAACAAGATAATCCTTTCCTCTAGTTTGGATTTCCATTGAGAGAAAATTTGAAAAATCTTCACAGACTAGATTTTGATTTGTACAATATTCTACAAAACTGAACATTTGAAGGTCATTGGCACATCTTTACTAGAATCAATAAAAAATCAAAATTTTCAACTACGTTGGCATGAATACAATGGTGGAACAAAGGTGGGGGGCATGGAGGTGCCCGTGCCCCGGGGCACAGCGTCACGGGGGCGCAAAATTGCTTCTAGAAAAATATATAAATAAATAATTATATGCCATACCCACGTGGATGAATCTAATATTATATATATACGTGGTGCGAACCATACCATTGTTAAATCTCCCATGACTCCTTTTGCTATATATGCGGGTATTATATAGCTCCAAAACAACGAAAATATGCATTTTCAACTGGTAGCATGTGGTGCGATCCATAAGTCCTTAGACTCGACAAGAAAGCAAAGTCCAATCAACTTTATTTTTTTCAGAATCAGTACATGACATCAAAGTAAATCATTTCTCAATGTATGAGCCGTAAACATCAACACACTTGCGCCAGCGAGTAACAAGCTCAGAGAACGCATTTTTGTAAAAATTGGGAGGCAAAGAATTGAGAATATCAAGGACTTTCTCCTTGAGAACATCAAGTGAATGAAAGTGGACACCTTTCAAATGTTTCTTTATGTGCTTTAACAACGCCAAATCACTTGGGGATAGGTCAGGGCAATAGGGTTTATCTATAATTATGTATAATTATCTATAATTATTATTAATTTATCTATAATTAATTAGGGATATAATTATGTTTATCTTAATTATTTTCTTTATACGAATGTATATAACGTATCGTCGTTGCCTTCCTATCTCTTTTTATCAAATCCAACTAGATTGCCATGACTTCTTTTTTTCGTACAACTGGCTATTCTGATATGGGTCGACGCATCTTTACAATTGTAAATTGAAATTGATTATAACATATTATGTAGTTAATGATAATATATTATTTTTTATATATTAATAATATAAATTTATAATTATATTGTGTTTTCTTTAGGTTTCTATATGTAAATAATAAGTAAAATAAACATTGTTAAAATTTGCATTGTTATATCTTCTAGTTGAAGGTTATAAGTGATTGATATTCACAAGCCAAATTTGAAAATTGTTAGAAATAAATTATTAAATAATTATTAAATATGATAAAAAATTATAAATAAATAATATATATATAAGAAAATTATTATTTTTACAGTAGGGGAAAAATGGGCATTCTGCCTACAACCCCCCCCCTGCTGGTAACCATGGCAACGCTATGGGTTATCGTGGTTACCATGGCAACCGACCCGATTAACATAGCAACGGTCGCGG
>MQRK01013581.1:0-22315 GCA_001938485.1 Girardia tigrina | reverse complement strand
TTTTAAAAATTAAATCGAAAAGAATTTAATAGATTAATTTGGGTCGAGATAATTAATTTTAATTAACAGGAAAATTTGTTTTAGAAATGTGAATTGTTATATTAATAAATTTTGGTGTTAAAAAATGTTTTCTGATATAGACGTTGCAACCACCTCTCAAAAAAGAAAAAAGAATTTGTGTTCATTATTCATATATTTATGTTGGAAGACCTTTCTGAATAATTGGAGTCAGATCAAAAGATAAAAGATTATTGATTGAGAATTATTGATTAAAGATTATTGATTGAGAATTATTGATAAAAGATTATTGATTGAGAATTATTAATTAAAGATTATTGATTAAAGAATAAAGAATAGAGATTTACGATTAAAGATAAAGTTTTAAGATTTGTGTTTTAAAAAGTGAATAATTGAATTAAAGATAATTTTTAATAATTAAAAACCCAACACATGATAAAACAGTTTAAATATTTAGAACTTTTAAGTTGCAAATTATTAATTTACCTTAAAAATAAAATTCTCAACAGATTATTCTAATTCCTTTTCAGACTTTATACGTCGAGATTTACCCAACTGAAAAACTTTTTTCTTAATTAATATTGCAAAAAATATAATTTCTTAATTTGATGAAACTTTATTGTTCGTTTAAAGAACTTTAATAATGTTCTTTTAAGGAATATCGAAAATACTTTCTTGTTTCTTCTGTATTCTTTAATGAAAATATCAAAAGATGATGAAGATGTAGGCCAGCGTTTTTCAACTAAGCAGAAAACTCAGACTAATTACTTTGAAAATTGTTTAGCAAATCCAACAGAAGAAGGTGTAGATTTCTGAAAAATAGGTCATCAAAAATTTATTGTATTGTATTTATAGAAAATGTAAACAAAAAGCGGTCAAAATAAACATAATTTCTTAGAAGCTAAATGCTCATGGTTCATCATCTTTATAACATTTATAGGAGACAGTACAATTTCGATGGGCCGAACTAATTTATATACACTTGGCAAGACCAAACAATTTATTTATATTTACAAGTTTACATGAAATTATTTATTTATTAATACAAAAATATATGTATATAATAAATTCAAATAATTTATATACAAATTAAAAAATCAATAGTCGTTTTTATCTTATCAATCCCCATTTTGTGCCTGTATCTGTCGATGTAGTACAAAACGTTGACTCTTCATTAAAAAAAACTTCCCATATTGCAAGCAACTTTAAATTTTGCATTCTTATTCAAATAACTTAAAATATTGCCATAACAAATACTGGGTTGGAAACATCATGATTCTGAAAATTACTAAGATAAGAAAAATATCATTGGCGGATCGCAGAGTGGTTTGCACAGCGCCGCTGCGGGGCTCTATCACTGCGGCTATCCGTCATAGCATCGGAGAACTATGAAATTGAAAAATCCAGACTTTACCTCGTTCCCACCTGTGATCCCATTCTTCTGGTTGCAAATCATGAATATCTTCTTCAACACCAACATTAACAACGACACCGCCAAAATATCCCGATATAGCGCTTGTGTGTGAAAAGTCGATAGTAATTGAAAAGAATTAACTAAAAATCGATTTTATCGTCATTGTTGTTGTTATTGTCCAATTAAACATAGAATCGCCTTCAGAATTACCTTCAAAAATCGCCCTAATAAGACCAAAAAAACGATTAGCAACTCTAATCGACGTTCAGTCATATCTGCGGATTCTCAATTCAAATTGAAATATTAGAAAAATTTTAGGTTTAAAAAGATTTTAAGTGATAATCTAAACTAACAATTTTATTATTTAAACATTGATTTTAAAATACGAATTTTATAAGAATATAAAATCAAAACGGAAAGTTTTCAGTTTAAGATTTTAAAAAAAAATAAGTTTAGCGATTAAAATAGAAACTTTATAATTGAAATATTTATGATTATAATATTTTCTTTTGAAAAATGATTTAAAAAGAAAGAATTTTAACAAAATCTTTAACGAATAAAATTATTTGTATTTATATTATATTATCTTTATGCATAAAATGTTTAAGGAAAAGAATTTTTTTTCATCCAAAATTGATTCGAAAAAAATGTTATCGTGTTTAGCGCAATGACTTCAACTTATGATATCGAACCTTACGATTTGTACTTATAATAATAATACTACTACTAATAATAATAATAATAATTGTTGAGGACAAAAGATGTCCTCAATCTACAGAAATAATAATTCCACAAAACGAAATAATAATTACCAACGACGAAATAACAAATTTATTTGTTATAAAACAATGTTCCAACTCTTAATTAATAATCAATAAAAATCCATTTCATAATTTCTATATATAGTTTTTAATATCCATAAAAATAAGTAGAATCTAAGCCCCCCTTTTGCAAGGGGAGCGTTAATGAAATGAAAAAAAAGAAGGGTGAAATTTTGATTTTACTAAATTTGTAAGTTCTTTGTCTTTAATATTAAATTAATTTCTTCAAATGGCTTTTTGGAATCAAAAATTATTCTTTTCTTGTTGACTAAGGTTTGTGTGCCTTCGATATCAATGATGAATGATTAATTTTTGTTGACTGATGATTTTTAGGGTCCATCAAACTTTCGTTTACATTGTCCTTGATAAGTACTAAAAAGTCAGCAAAAATGTCGAAATTCGAGTTTAATTTAACTTCATGAAAATTGTGGTCTGTGATTTTGGTTTTAACATCCTCGTTGAAAGTCTTGATTTCATTTGCATGATTTGATATGAACGATTCTGTTTGAGTCGATTCATCGATCATCATTCTCGTGTTGGTTGAGATTACTCAGTTTGTTGTCTTCACTTGATTTTATTTGGTGAATTAGATTTGTATTGCCTTATTCAAGATTTTTGTTTGGGACAGTTTCCTAGTTGTTTGTGTTTCATTATCCATTAGTTCATATGAGGTTTTGTGAACAGTTATTGAAAGGATGTGATTGCTTTTTATTTATGTTGGTTTAAATGATATTTTACAGTCTCTATTTTCATCATTGGTGGCTACTTTATTTTGTAAAGGTTTTTATTTTGGGTAAATTTTGTTTGATTTTGTAGTTTCGTTGAATTTTCTTGGTAATGATGATTCTGTTTGGATGTCCTTGTTGAAATGTTTTTGTTGTATGTGTTTTTCTGTTGCTTGCGTTGATTATACGTTAATTTGGAAATGTTACTGTGATTGTTTTCTGAATATGTATTGTTTTCTTAAATTTCTGTTGGTAGTTTCATTTCCAAAAAATCTGATTGACTTATTCTGCAGTTCGATTTTGAAAGTAGATTTTTTTCTTTTTTTGTCAGAGTTATTCAATGACTGACGTAATTTCTGTTAAAATCATTTTTGATTTTTAAGTTGTAAAAGGTTTGAAATTTTGTTTTGTGAGTATGTTTTTCTTGTTTGAAAGAACAAAGGTATTGTCATTTAAAAGCATTTTCGTTAAAATACAGGTGATACCAACATATGTTTCTTTTTGCTTCAGATACTGTTTTGTTAATGTCATTTGAACGTATTGGATTTGTTTCCTTTTGTTGTTTCTTGAGTTCTTATATTTCTGCCTTGAGGATTTTGTTTTCATTTTTGATACTTTCATTTCTTTTAAATAAATAATTGGCTAGATTAATATTTGTGTTATTGCTTGCTGTTTCATTATGTATTACTGTCATCGTAAACGTTCTGAGATCGATTTTTGTGGTTTGTTATGTCTAAGAATTGTTGTAATTGATTGTTAGGCTATTTACTTAGGTTGAAATTCTGTTTATTTGTGTTTTGATTGGATTTGTGATTGTAAAATTGAATTGTTTGTATGTGGGAGGATTTGCTTTGTATGAGGCATTGTAGTGTTTGTTGCTGTGTGTTGTATGTGTGGGTTCGTTTGTTTCTGACACCAATTGTTGAGGACAGAAGATGTCCTCAATCTACAGAAATAATAATTTCCAATGACGGAATAACAAATTTATTTGTTATAAAACAATTTTCCAACTCTTAATTAATAATCAATAAGTAGTAGAGCACTACAATAATAATAATAATAATAATAAAATCAGAAGACGGATTGGTATTGCAACAAGCGCAATGATTAAGCTTAGTACAGTTTTTATTTTCAGAGATATGAACACCAAGACCAGAATAAAGATCACTATGGCAACATTTCTCTATGGATGCGAGAGTTGGAGAATAAAGCCTAGAGCATGAATAGGCTTAAAGCGCTTGAAAGGATGTGGTACATTAGGGGACACATTATTATAACCACTTGATATTTTCATGATTTTTTATTGTAACCTCCGTATTTTCTTATGTTTTGATGAAACGATTTTTGAATGCCAATCAGCAACAAGGAGACGTCCCTGGCAAACATCAGGAAGTCAACCAATGGTGCGTGAAGCCGTCAAACACCCAACCAAAGTCATGTTTTGGGGTGTTATTGTTGGGATTTTGTTAAATTGTCTTTAATTTCAATTATTCACTTTTTAAAACACAAATCTTAAATCTTTATCTTTAATCGTAAATCTCTATTCTTTATTCTTTAATCAATAATCTTTAATCAATAATTCTTAATCAATAATCTTTAATCTATAATCTGACTCCAATTAATCAGAAGGGACTTCCAACATAAATATATAAATAATGAACAAAAATTCTTTTATGAAACTTTATTTCAAATAACAAATATTGTCAAGACAAAAATAATAATAATAATCAATTCTTGATGACAGAACAAAACACAAAACAATATTTCGTACGAATTAATAGATTACAGTAAAAACCGTGAATCTCCCAAAACGAACGATATTGTAAATAAAAACAAACCTTCTTCTCCCATACGGGGTACTTATGGTTTGTAAGATTAATATTTTAATAAAATAAAAATAAAATAAGATTTTACGTTACTTGTTAACACGACTCCTCTTAGTTAGATTTCTTGCAAGTATTTTTGGGCAACTAAAACTAGATTTGATGTTGTTTATATAGTAATTTTCCTCAGCCTTGAAAATTGATGAGATAAAACAAAGAGTAAAATATTTATAATTTTTGATGAAGTAAAACAAATACTTATAGTTTTTAATTCCAAGTTTTATTAAACTAAATATTATTTTGTTTGAAATTAATAATTTTACTAAAAGAATTATTTAAAAATTTCCTATATAAAATTTTATCAAAGTGTTCAAATGTATTTTTTCAGAACCCTAACATTATTAGTTCTAAAGGTCCTGGACGTTTGCATATTGTCGATGGTATGAATTAAAAAAATCAGTAAATTAATGTTTTGCGCGAAAGGATGCTGCCTCAACAGCTGGAATGGTTTGGTTCAACTGAAAACTGTGCCTTCATGCATGATTCAGCTCCATGCCACAAGGCTAGGGTGGTGACTCAATTTTTGGAGATCAACCATATCAATGTCCTTCCTTGGCCTGGGAATTCTCCTGACTCAAATACCATAGAAAACATATGGGGTATTATAAGGAGAAACTCAGCTAAATTACTCATACAACAAAGGATCAGCTTATTTCGAGTGTCCTCCGCAATTTGTTTCGTGCTGATGAATTTCAGCAGAAGCTTCAAAACTCTATTTATAGCATGCCTAGACGTCTCCAGGCAGTAGTAAACGCTAAAGGAGGACAAACAAAATATTAAATTGTTTAATTTATCATTTATTGAACTCACTTTACTTATTCTATGAACAATAAAACATTCCAACCTGGCACTTTTGCTCAACGATCAAGAAGATTAGCATGGCCCCTGCGCAAGGATGACACGCAAAATCGTGAAGCGTTCCATATTTTTTAGATTATTTATTATCTTTGATATTTTTAGATTTTTTAAAAATAATTTATTAATTTCTTTTATTTTCCTTCTTTTATCGTTAATAAGCAAAACGAAATTCTTTACTTGATTAAGTAACATTTGTGATAGTTATGCAAAAGTCAATGGCACTGCATATTTAAATTTTGCATTCTGGAATAAAACATGTATTTCTTACCTTTTTGATTTTCTTATATTTTGTTCATTTTCTAATAGAATTGTGTTAATTTTTCAATATAAGGTTTAAAAGTTGTCATATTCTCTGATAGGGTGATAAAACAAACAAAGAAAGTATCAAAACCATGACTGCTTTTGTTAATAACCTTATAAATAATGAGAAAACCTAAAAAAACATGAAAATATCAGGTGGTTCTAACAATGTGTCCCCTATTGTACATGAAAATGATGAAAATCACGTAAAAAGAAAAGCGAACCAACGACTTTATCTGGAAGAAAGTGACGGAAATACTATGTAAAAGTCCGGAATCAATAGAAGATACCACCAATAGAAAGAAGCTAAAATTCTACGGATATCAGATAAAAAACAAACATTAGTTAAGGTTATTATTAAAGGAAGAGTGGAAGGAGAAAGAACAACAGGAATACCAAAGAGACAATGGACGGACGACTTTAAAGAATGGAGAGAGATGTAGCAAAGGCTGTGCATAATTGGATGCACCCACGGCCAAACGGCTAAGGTCAAAAAGAAAGAAATAATAATAATAATGACAAAAAAATATATCTAGTTAAAAATTAAATACATCAAAATATCAATTCGCTTTCCAATTATTAATCAATAATCATAGAATAATAATTATTATTATGGCAAAAGACAGTCCAAAGAAAAGTGGTAGTCCAAAGAAAAGCGGTAGTCCCAAAAAAAGCGGCAGTCCAAAGAAAAGTCCGAAAAAAGATGATAAAAAAAACAAAAAAAGCCCCGAAAAACGGAATTTACCGAAATGGTCGGCGGAAGAATGTCTGAGAGCCGATGAAGAGACATTCGCTCGTCGTCGGTACGAAGTGCCGATGGACACATCGTACAAACGTGTCGCTGAACATATGGCGCTAATTGCCCGACGAATACATATTTACGAGATCTTCAACGAGACTCCGGAAGTGCAGCAGTTTTGCAACTCAAACAAAGGCTCCAAAGGATCACCGAAATCGAAAAGCGGTTCGCCGAAGAGTAAAAAGTCTCCAAAAAAAGACAAATCACCGAAAGGCAAGAAACCGATTACCGAAGAAGAAATCAAACCGCCACAACGGGAAATTCCAGTTCTCGAAGGCGTTGTAGCGACTCGACGACGATTGTTGTTAGGGAAAGAGAAACTGTTCATTGAAGTGACGGCTAATTGGAGATATCGAGAAGATTCTATTGTGACGCCATTTCCGCCGTCTGTCAAAGTTGCACATCAATGTTATAGGGACTATTTTTCAATTGAACCTTCCAACTCCGAACGGGATATCGATCCAACTTTATACAATCAATTAATGGTGAGGAAAATCCGTAATGAATACGGTTCCGAGTGGGAAGGTTATCCGTTTTATTTCGACTTGTCTGGAGCGCCAAGTTCGATAACTTTCAATCGACCTTATCAACATAAAGACCCGATTAATGGAGTATTCTGGGTGTTGCGGTGTTTTATCGGGAAACATGAATTCAGTAATCCGGGACCTGGAAAAGAAGTGAAAATGAATTTTTGGAAATTCACAATAGCTCCAAATCTTTTGGCGTTAACGTTACGGCAAAGTAAACCTTTCAACTATGTCAGATATAAGACTCTTGATGATATTGGGGATTTGTATTTGTCGGCTAAATTAAATCGAGATCTTTTTTATCATGATGAAGAAATTGATGTTACTATTAATATTGAAAATAATTCTCAGCGCCATGTGATTAATAGTATAACAGTGTTTTTGGAGCAGAATTATCGGTTTTTTCACGAAATACCCCATGATCATAGTATTCCATTGAAGGAAGTTTGGCTTAAGCCGGGAGAAAATGGCTTGCCGATCAATCCAAAAAGTAAGAGTTGGTGTAAGAACGTTCAAATAAAACCAATGTATGATTGGTCGAAATATAATTTAGTTTGTGATGGTAAAATGAATAAAGACGAAAAGATCTTCTTGGCTTCCAGTACTATAATTGTCAAAAATATACCATTGACCCCAGAAGAAATTCTGGAATTAGAAGACGGAAATAATAAGTCTCCTAAGAAGAAAGGTTCTCCAGATAAAAAAGGAAAAGGGTCACCAAAAAAAGCTTCACCTAAGAAAGCGTCTCCGAAAAAAGAATCACCGAAAAAAGCATCTCCAAAGAAGAACTCACCGAAAAAAGATAAATCGAAAGGCAAAGACGAAAAAGTTCCGCCTACACCAGAACCACCTGAAGGTTTGGCTCCACCACCTGAAATACCTTCAAAAAATATTCTCACTAATCGAGATCCATGCCATACTGTTTTTGTCAGCTATGATATTGTTGTTCGGTTAAATTTACAAACTCCAACTGCTAAAGAAGCTGGGCATCCAGCAGTAAGGGTACCATTTATATTGACTAGAGAAACAAGATATATAAATAGATGGACAAAACCTCCTACTTGGAGCCATTTACCAATAAAATGTGATGAAACCCATACAAGAAAATCTCAACCCCATGTATTTTGTAAAAAACTTATTTCTCCACTTGAAGAATTAAACAAATCTCCAAAATCAAAGAAAGATTCCCCTAAAAAATCCTCTCCCAAAAAATCATCTCCGAAAAAGTCATCACCAAAAAAGTCTAAGGGTTCACCAAAGTCAAAAGGCTAATTAAGTACAAAAAAATATGAAAATAGAAAGTTAAAAAAATTGATAGAAAAATATTTTAAGACCTAAAAATATTTCACGTTTTAAATTTTTTAAAATGAACATTTTATACAAATTGTCTAAAATATCACCCTTTGTTGTAAGTTATTACATAAAGTAATTTGCAAATAAAAAGTTATTTCAATTCTTATATTTCAAATTTTTCTTTTCGAAAGTTTTTATATTTGACCAATACATGTGATATGTTTATATCTTTACTATATATAGGGATGGCGAAAATCACGGGATTCGTTTGAATCTTAAATACCATTTTATCAAGAGCCATAATTCAGAACTAACTATTGGAAACTCATGAAGCACTAAAAATATAAATTTAACGAAAAATATAAGTAAAATACAGGGGTTTTCAGTTGAAATGCGATACTTTCGCATTTGAATGCGAATGGGTTCCAAATCCCGGTATTTTCCTTATATCCGGGATTTCGGGACAAATCCCTACCCTCATCCCGGGATCCCGGAATTACATTATTTTTTAAATTTAATTTTTAATATAGTTCAAATTTTAATAATTTAAATATACATATTTTATTTTTTAGCGCAATTTCCATACTGACAATTGCGATTATTAATTGGTTATTTCTGTGTGGATGTGTGTCCGCAGCTTTAAGTCGTATCTCCTCCTCAACGAAGCAATATCGAGGGCTAGTTCCAAAAGCAAATATGTTAAGCAAGTTCATAGGATGATTGTGGGCCAAAAAAATTCCCGGAATTCCTTTTTTGATTTCCTGGAAAAGCCAAAAAACCTCGAAAAAATGCAGTTTTTGGCCTATATCTCGGCAACCAGACCACTTAGCGACTTGAAACATTTATCAATCGATTCCTTCAATAATTTAGAACAATATTGCCGAAGAAAGGTTTCAAAAATATCCTTTCGTTCGGATCACAAATAATTAATCATAGTCAAATACTGATATAAACGTTTTAATAATTAATAGACAACTATTAATTTCACATGGATTAATTAATTAATTTTAATTAATTTTATATAGCGACTTGAAACATTTACCAATCGATTCCTGCAATAATTTAGAACAATATTGCCGAAGAAAGTTTTCAAAAATATCCTTTCGTTCGGTAAGAAAAAATTAATCATAGTCAAATACTGATATAAACGTTTTAATATTTGGGCACCGAATAACATAACGAAATTGCGCTTAAATTGTCACTAGACTTTTTATTAACTTGTTTAATTAAAATTATGATATTTTATTTGAAATCTAAAACACGAAACATTAATACAACTAAATGTCATAAAATATTTATTTGTCGCATTATGCGAAATTATAAAAATTATAAAACTTTTCATTTAATATAAATAGATTTCAATAGATTTACATGAAATCGTTATGTTTAAAAATTTTTTAAAATTTAAAACTCCATTTTTTCAATATTTTTGATTGACCTATGACTGGAAAAACAAACTTGACAATAACAATCGTGAACGATTTTTCTCAGTATATGATGGTGGTATGCAGGCAGCTGCAATTGTCACCATATTTAATGTCCACAAAGCAACTGTGTACCGTATCCTAAAAAAATATAATGATACTGGGCAGGCATGCGCTAAAATTAAAGGTGGAAATAATTTCAAGCGCCTAACACTTGATGTAAGTGAACTAGTCCAAAGCCTGATTGAAAAAGATTGCTCTATACCATTGAGCAGTATAAAAAGAATTTTTTAATGCGGTTTTTTCTAAATATTACTATTAACTTTTCTAGTCCAGCTCTCTCGCTCTCTAGTCCAACTCTATTCAATTTATTGCATCAGAACAAAACTGGAGCATGTGGAACAGTGAGAAAAAATCGTAAAGGATTTCCAAAATTCACTGGAAAATCACGAAAAGGAGAACTTCAATGGTTTTCGTCTTCATCTCTTCTAGCAATGAAATAGAAAGACAAACGAGATGTCTACATGTTATCGACTGTAAATAGTACAAATTTCTTGAACAGTGGAAAAATTGATAGAATAAACAGAACAGAAATTATGAAGTCCGCTCTAGTCAAAAAATGGGAGCTGTTGATAAAACTGACATGCAGATATCATTCTCTTCTTCAATTAGGAAAACTTTGACGTGGTATAAAATACTTCAGAGATATGGTCCTTTTGAGAGAATTAGAATTGGTAGACCTTATAATGCTCCTACACTTTTCAGATTAGTTGCTCGTCACTTTTCCGAGAATGTTCCATAAGATCCAAAGAGTAGAGAACGGAGTAGAAGAAATTGTATTGTTTGTAGTGCGAAACAAACTCGACAACGAAGTTATTTCATGTGCCTTGACAGTAATGTGCCATGATGCGTACCAAATTGTTTCCGAATTTACCACACTATAGGTCATTTTGATGTAGATGAGTGATAAAAACTGATTCTAATCAGTAAAATATAATAATGCAACAATATTCATTGAAAACTCTTGTTTGTAGCTCAAAAAACTCATTTTTGTAGTTCTTACATAATAAATATTTCTAAGTTTTTTTAAAATTTTTTTCATGCTGAATTTGTTGCGTCTAATATTTGTTTTTCACCTTTGTTACGTCTAAAACTTCAATAAAATTAACATATCTCCAAAAAATTGAGTAGTCAACGGGTTAAGGCCTGCGTCGATTATGTCTGGAGAATACGAAAATTATTATTGACATATGTCATACGGAAGTGCATTAATCGAGAAATTATCGAATATGAAAATTAAAATAGTCCGAATCAGATGTTTTTTAACTCTTTAATTGTCTTTGGTAATAAATTTTTATTGGTTATCTAATGTGTTATTTTACAAAGTCAAATTATTCATTTGTAAGTCAAATTTTAAGACAAATAATATATATTATATTTTTTGTTTATTTCGCATTTCAAAATGAAAAAGTGTCACATTTCAACTGAAAAACCCTGAAATTCATTGATTAAATAACATAACATACATAATTTTGAAAAATAATCTGAATTAATAAGAATCAATGGTTTTATATTTTAGTGGAGTTCGATTTTTCGAGCATAGAAGACCACATGCAGAGAATGCTCGTTCACACTGCACACTTATTGATTTAATAGATAGTAAGTAATCACTTACATTTTGAAGGTGGTCACCTCTTGTGTCTCCACTTTCAAAAAACAAAATTTCTTTAGGATTTTTAGAAATTCTACTTTCCAATCTTGTAGGTAGTTTTTGCATTGACTTTAATCCTTTTCCATAACTTCATTTAATTCTTCAATAATTGTTTAAAAAAAATTACATCAATCATCACCTGATAAAATCTGGTGCATTTTTTATAGGTGTATTTGGTACAAAAACACCGCTAATTTTTGATGAGATATTTTGACCATTATGAAGGTAGTAAACTAAGCTACTTAGTGACGTTCTTCTATCTTTCAATCAATGACTCAAAACAGTATAAAATCTTTGTCCAACTTCGGACAACTGCTGTTTTATTTTGGTTAACATGAATTCTAATGCAATGCCAGCTGTAATTAAAGTTGTACCTCTACGACAAAGAATTTCAACAGTAGCTGTAACTGGAGTCAAAATTATTAATAAATCAGATACTATATAAATCATTACATCATATTCACTGTCGTTTATTTTAAGTTAATCGCCTATATTGAGATCTACAAATGCTTTTTTAACACAAATTTTTTAGTTGTCAAATCTTTCACGAATTAGCAATAAGTTGCACCATCGGGTTTTGCAATGAATAATTAAATGTATGACCTTTACAAACTCAATTTTTACGTACTTCTGTAAATAATCATCATTTCTTGTTGGAAACCTTTTGGAAAAAGTAAAATTTTTCTGACCTTTATGATAATAGGTCCAACAATTTCGAAAGTAATCATAACTTCTCTTAAAAATGAACCATTCAAATCTTGAAAACAATCTTCGTCTTTAGAATCACAGTCACTAGTATCATTTTCATCATCTTTATTGTGGTTCACTAAATTTGAAAAGGCAATGTTATCATAATCTAAATTGTCTTTGGTAATAATTTTTTAATGGTCAAAATATTTGTCGAAGTTTTCGTACGATTGCATTCTAAACTAAATTGATTAATGAATTAATTCTTATTATTTTTTTAGCAAATGAAGAAATAAATATTTTATAAAAATATTTATTCATAACTTATTGGATAATAATTAAAATGATTATTAATTATTTAAAAAAATATTAATTTGATTTATTTTTTAAAAATTGTAAAAATTAATAAACTTATATCGTCTTCAAGTTTTATTTTAACATTGCACAGTCTTTCATTTAGAAGAGAAACAGACCTTTCTGCTGACATAGACCAAAAGAGGAAGCTGGGGTAAACATACTTGATACAGGGGATTGTAATATGGCTTTAAGTTTATGTACAGAGAGTAAATGAGAATGTAGACCATTCGTTCCACCACAGGGATTTTTAATATATTTTTGCATGTGCTTACCGTGCACATGGCTGTTTCATCTGTTCCTCTTCGGAAATACTTCCAAATGTAATTTATACTATTGAGACTATCTTTTAAATAATTTATTTTTTTCATATTTTAATGATTTCCAACTTTAATTAAAACTTACTCAAATTAATTAAGTATATAACAATCCCAAAATACCGAGATAGATTGTGTTCTTAATCCCTGGATTCGGTATACACTTTTGCATACCGAGTGTTTCTTTCAGCCTACTTGATTAGGGCGCCTTTAAAAAGTCAATGTTATAATTGTATTATAGTTAAAGAAAAAAATATTATCGTTCGTTGTACAATTATTTTATTTACCAATGTTTAAAGCAATTGTATTCACCACGTTTTATTCTGTACATACAAATTTAATGTTCTGATTAGAAATTTTCGAATGGTATCTTTGGTCCTTCAATGCTGATAAACATACAAGCTATCAATGTTTCTCGTTGGATTCTATTTAGTGATTTGCTTAGGATTATTATTAAGAACACCAATTTGACTTTTCATATTTATCAAAGCTTTCGTACGATTGCATTCTAAATTAAATTGATTAATGAATTAATTCTTCTTATTTTTTTTAGCAAATGAAGAAATAAATATTTTATTAAAATATTTACTCAAAACTTATTAGATAATAATTAAAATGATTATTAATTATTTAAAAAAATATTAATTTGATTTATTAAAAATTTTAAAAATTGTAAAAATTAATTAACTTATTTAAAATTTTAAAATTATTTGAAATTAAAAAAAATTTAAACATTACATATTTTTGGATAATAAGAATTAAAATATTAATCATCCATCTGGGTAGGAGAGACACATTTCCAAATCAACATACACATTCAAACACAAAACATCAAATATTTAAAATATTCCACAAAATTATATTCATTGAAATATTATAAAATATATTAAAAAAAATTATATTAAAAAAATAGATTTATTAAAAAATCTAGATTTATTTGCATATTTTATATGTTAACGTATGTTACATGCCACAGCCATTTGAAGATGGCAAATCATTAATGCCTTGTGAATCGCAATTTATTCAAAAATAAGGAATCCAAAAAGAAAAACCTTTTAATTCCGTTGAACAAGTGAAAGTGTTCTTAACTGATTTCTTGGCTGGGCAAACCCGTTACAAGCTAGACGTGAAATTGCACGGCCACGAAATGATCTTCAAAGCATTATCTTACGTGACAATTTAGACTAATTATCATTCCTTTTTAAATAAATACGTTGTTTAAAAAAAAACACAGTTTTTGTGGGCCTCCTATAACTTCTGTATTCTTGGAGGGTACAGGACATATTGACGCCAGTATTTGTTTAATGTATATGTTATGTTAACTTCTTTAAGCCGTCAAACCATTTAAATAATCAGTTTTACTTCATATTTAATCTCCATCATTTTTTATCTAATGTTTTTCTATAAGTCACTTTCGGTGTTTTTACATTTCTTCACAATTTCAGGAGGTGTAATTTTGTTCTTGTAACTAAGGAAAGAACTTAAACTAAACTCAAATATTTCTGCAACGCATCGCTGATGTAAGAGAATCAACTGATAATTTTATTCATTACATGGCAGATGATGACAAAACATTCATTTCGAATATGTAGAAATATAATTCCTGCCAATGACCCGAGGTCTTCTCTATCTTAAAAATTAATTAATTTAATTATGTAAAATTATGAAATATTTTAAAAATTGTTAAAATATTTCTAGCAAAACTTTAAAAATCAGTAAAATTACTTTGTGATTATAATTTTTACACAATTAAATTTAAATTTTTTAAAAAATGTATTAGAATATTAGGTTTGCCAAAAAGTTCTATTACTCTTGAGGGGTGCGTTGTCATGCACCATATCTGAAACCGAGCGTGTCGTCGCTTCCGGAAGGGGCCGGCATAAATACCGTAAACATTTATGAGTCATTTCTAACTCTACCTGTATAGTCCCGAATTGTAATATCGACATCTGCAACTCTCTTTCCGGAGATTTCCGGGCAATCTGCTATGGTGTTGAGCCTCATCACCGTTCTAGTGGAATTGATAATTGCCACAGATCGTGTTCTGACGAGACCCAATAATCCGTCTATGTAATTAACACTTGATTCGATAATCGCTCTTGAGAAGGATGGCCTCCAATCGGAGTTCATCATTGCATAGTCGACGTATTCTGTTAAAAATAACATTATGCGAATAAAAATTAAGAAAAATAAATTCTAGAGAAAATATATTTGCTTCACCACACTTCATAATTTCCGTATCAGGTTACAAAGCACTGTCCACCATTCAAGTTATATATTTTAAAACTTTTTTTTTAAATTTCTCTTATTTAAATGAAGTTCTTTTTAGTATTTTCTATATATTTCTTTTTAAATTTGTGAGTTCAAATTGTTTCACATTCAGTTATGCGGAAACGATAAATATTAAAAAAAAGTGATACAGAAGATTAGACAAATAAAAAAAATTATAGATCGAATTTACTCATTGCAATTTCAGGTTTATTAATTTAAGAAATTTTACATTTAATGTAAATTAATGTTAGTTGAGCAAATTGTGAACACCATAGAAAAAATATTTTATTGTGAAATATTATTTACACAATAAAAACTATTCATCTGTTGATAAGAGCCAGATACTTAAACTTAAACTTGTTATAAACACGTTCCAGTTGTTCTCCTTACAATTTCGAGGTGATTCTATTCGGAACCAATTCAAAATGTACGATTCCTTCAGAATTCCACCAACTGTAAATCATGATCTTTTTGGTCAATCGATTGTGCTTCTTAACTGATGGCCTTAATTGACCCTTCTGAAATCAAGGTCTGTCCCAAAAGTCCCATTACCATCAAAGTATAAATACGGTATGAATCGCGATTTTCAGACCAAGAAATATGAATTTCTCTTTTTTGCTGTTATATTAAGAGTATTAAAATTTGCAAATTTACTTAATTTATGTTAAAAAATTGATTATTCATTAATTTAATTAATAAATTAATTATTCATCGGTTGATAAGACCCAGATACTTAAACTTAAACTTGTTATAAACACGTTCCAGTTGTTCTCCTTACAATTTCGAGGTGAGTCTGGATTTTGTCAGATTCGGGCGGACAACAGTGAGTTTTGTTTGTTGTAATAAGAGTAATAGAACTTTTTGGCAAACCTAATATTCTAATACATTTTTTAAAAAATTTAAATTTAATTGTGTAAAAATTATAATCACAAAGTAATTTTACTGATTTTTAAAGTTTTGCTAGAAATATTTTTTTTAACATAAATTAAGTAAATTAGCAAATTTTAATACTCTTAATGCAACAGCAATAAAGAGAAATCCATATATCCTGGTCTGAAAATCGCGATTCATACCGTATTTATACTTTGAAGGTAATGGGACTTTTGGGACAGGCTTTGATTTCAGAAGGGTCAATTAAGGCCATCAGTTAAGAAGCACAATCGATTGACCAAAAAGATCATGATTTACAATTGGTGGAATTCTGAAGGAATCGTACATTTCGAATTGGTTCCGAATAGAATCACCTCGAAATTGTAAGGAGAACAACTGGAACGTGTTTATAACAAGTTAAAGTTTAAGTATCTGGCTCTTATCAACCGATGAATAGTTTTTATTGTGTAAATAATCAATTTTTTAACATAAATGAAGTAAATTTGCAAATTTTAATACTCTTAATACAACAGCAAAAAAGAGAAATTTATATTTCTTGGTCTGAAAATCGCGATTCATACCGTATTTATACTTTGAAGGTAATGGGACTTTTGGGACAAAAAAAATTGGATTCAAAAAAATTGATTGATAGATCTTGAGGTAGCAAATTAATTAATTAATATGTTGTCCCTGACAATAATTTGCTGCAAATATCTTAAAAGTTTCGTCGCGGGAAGTCCTTAGTTAGGGCTACAATATAATACACCAAAATACTTATTTGACATAGTATTTTTAATTGTTATTTCTACATACAGTGATTAAGTATTCAAAATAAATAACAATGTATGAACCACTTACGACGGAAGTTTTTAATTTCCGTTTGTAGCCAAAGTGTTAAAAAGATTGAAGTTGTAATTCACAAGTTGGATTAACTCCATGAAGATTTAATAGTGGGTCTTATTTGTCTAATAATAATTATGAGGAGGAAATTAATATTTGGTTCGCTGATCAAAATTTAAATAGTTTTAAAAAAGATTATTTTGAATTAAAATCAAATTGAAAATTTTAAAAAGTAATTGAGAATTTTAGATTTGAATTAAAAAACATTCATTAAAAACATTAATTAAAAAACAATTTATATATATTAAAATATATTATTATTTGTAAAATGTATTTTCTAATTTTGAATTAATTTAATGATGTGATTAAAAGATTAAATATTTAAAAAATAAAAGATTGAATATTAAATATAACGTATTTTTAAAATTTCTAAAATAATAAAATATTTTTTTTTTCAAAAAAAGCAACGCAAAATTAAAAGAAAGGCATATAAGATTTCAATTGAAAAACAAAATTATAAAAACTGTATAAAAAGATTTAAGTAAAAAAAACATTTTTAAACATTAAATATTTTTTTTTCAAAAAAAATTAATATATGTAAAATCATTTTGATAATTATTTTCTTTTAAAAATTTTAAAAAGTTGAATGTTGTTTGATTAAAATTATAAAGAGATGAAAAATTATTTGAAAATAGAGATTATTAATTAGGAAAATAGTTGGAAAATTTGTTTGAAAGTTGTTTTATAATAAAGATATAATTTGAGTAAATGAATTCTGATATTGACGTCACGAATACTTCTCACAATAATAATGTATTTATAAAAAAACTAGATCTACGTTAAAAATGATCCGATTTTAATAAAAATGTTTTCTTTTAAGTCATAATTAAATTATTTTTCCTATGAGTTTATACAATTCTTTCTCATTGAAAAGTGGCATATTTTTATCAAAAAATTAAGGAAGAGTTAAATTCATTTGGTAAATTTAGATATTCTTTCCTTAGTTCGATTTCGCCATTAATTACACTGTGGCGGATATTGATGGAAGAAGAGGAAACCAGTATTTATACATAATTTATAACAAATATTCATCAATATAAATTTCGAATTACAACTAACATAATTGGTAATAGTTTACAAATCAATTGACTGCGCTGAATATTTTGAATAGTTATCAAACTCGCTATTTACTGCGTTCAAGTGAATATAAATATAAGTATAATATTCACGGGTTTGATTAAGAAATTAAATTAAACACAAAATGTGGTTCGTCTGTAATCGATCTTTTAGCATTGATTGAATGTGTTGTGTTAACTGCGCCTCACCCTCTTCCAATTAAAAAACTGTTTTTTTCAGAAAACCGTTCGGTCATTTATTTCAGTTGATTTACATTGATAAAATTTCTGATTGTCTTATAGATTTCATGTGAAGGCTAAGTGAATAGCATTGAGTTTGAAGGATTTCGACTCAGATATTGACTGTTGGTTTAGAAAAATTTTGCTAAATGACAATGGATCAATAGCTTAATTATTATGGAAATTATTGCAACATCATTATTGTAGAATTTAGGTATTGCAAATACCTCTGATCGATTATAGAAAATGGAAAGAAAGCAATTTTGTCTTGTTTAAACATAAAGAGTTTAAAAACTATGGAAAACGATGAAAAATAAAAAAATATTATCGTGACATAAATGACTTATAACTTAAAAAATTAAGTATTAAGTACAATTTATTGATTTTTTACGGTTACTAAAAATTCACACTACATAAGGCATACTTTAACTATTCTCAGTACTATGGTGATTCAAAAGTTTTTTTATTTTTCCACTGATATTTTCAAGATATAAAAACATGTAAGCAGAGCACATTTATTCCTCTTTATATTTTTCAACCAGAAGCTCGATTCCACGGATATACAACTCTGTCGTTTAGAAAGCAAAGAAATCGTGGCACCCTTGATCAACCTCTTCTGTTGAATTGAACTGCAGCCCTTTGAGAAAACGCACCATTGCCCTAAGAGGTGGTAGTCCCTGGGGGCAAGGTCGGGGCTGTAGGCAGGGTGTGACAAAACTTCGACCACTTACAGCTCTTGTACTTTACCTCGAGTGGAATGTGCAGTGTTTGCCAGAGCGTTGTCTAGTCATAGAAGAACTCAGTTGCGATTAACCAATGCCGGATAACGCTCACAGAGAATTTCGCAGACTCTGTCTAGTTGCAAAAATTAGAGGTTGGCATTCTCAATACGCCCCTCCGGAACCAGCTCGAAGTGGATCACCACTTCGAAATTCAACCATACACAGAGCATAACTTTGCGATCGAAGCGTGTTTATTTAACCACCAGTTGAGTGGTCATGCCAAGGTAGAGCCACTGATTCTTCTTGTTGAAATTATGGAAAAATATGCACTTTTCATCCTCCACCAAGATCATTTTGAAGAAGCGCATGTCATGGGGGTGAGTAAGCAATTCTTTGCAAAGATCAAGTTGTTGTTGTGTTTTAGTAGCTGTTAGTTCGTGATGAATTTTTCGACACCGTCTATTGACAAGGTCAAGAGGATGAAGATGACGTTGAATTGTGGGTTGTGGTGAAGGAATAAGCTATGCCGATAATCACAGGGCAATAATGAAGAGCTTCTTCTCCAAAGCTTGATCTAGAGTATCATCATCAACAGCAGATGGTGGCTCAGAGCGAGGTTGGTCTTCCAAATTCACATCACTCCTCGAGAAACGCTTGAACCACAATTGTGACACATGAACACTGACCGTATCTTCGCCTCCTATTTCATAAACCTCTGGGGCGGCAGCAGCCGCATTGAAACTTTATTCCAATAATGCCGCAAAAGAACTCGAATTCTGTATTTTCGCTCTCCATAATCTGATAAGAATACAGATTATATATGCATTTATGAATAACTTAAGATATTAAGAGTTAAATTAGATTGTGCCTAAAATTCTCATTAATTAGATTTGTTTGAATATTAAGATTTATGCATGAAAATTCAAATAATCAATTTTTTAATTGTTAATTGGAAATAAATCCTCGATTTTGTATTTCTCTTATGGATTTAAATTCTGAAGAAATTCGCTCTGAGAGTGTTTCCCAAAGCAGTATAATTATTAATCTAGAAGCAGTTTGAAGATCATTTTATCAATCAAACAGATTTCAGGAAATTGAGGTCAAGTCCGCTTTTCTCGACTATTTAATGAAGAGAAAATCATATAAATTCTCTCAACTTCAAACAACTAAATATCAAATCAAAGACTTAATGTCTCTCGTCTAACATCTGAAAAAACGTCCTCAAATATCCTAACTTTTGAAAATATACGATATCCATTTTAGATGTTAATTAATGGTAGACTTTATCAGGAAATATTAATTTTTTTTAGGATTTTATTAGGTATTAATAGGAGAATTTTTATATATTTTGATTAAAGAATTTAAGAATTGAGACTGTCTTACCTTGTCCATTTTGAATGTTAATTAATGGGTTGAAGTATCTTATCAATAATGATTCACAGAACTGCCTCTCATTATTTGAATCAAAGTGGTTTCAATAACATCCTAAGTTTAAAGGTTTCTCTCAAATAAATCGAAAACGATAAGTAAATCACAATCTAATCTGGTTTATAAATTCGATTGTCAGGGGTGTAAAACTTCGTACATTTGAGAATCTCAAAACCCGTAATAATAAGCATTCACAATCAATTATAGAAATGATATGATAAAAGGTTTAATTCACACAGTCTGTAATCTGTCTTACAGTTTTAAAACTGTAGATCATGTTTTAGATATTCCTAGAGGATTTTTGACGGACAACAGTTACAAAAAAAACTAATAGATCACAAAATTAATGTTTTTTTTGACAAATTATGTATATAAACTCGGGTTTAGAAAGAAATACTGGAAGAAAACATTAAAAAGCACAAAATTACTGTTTTCTGAAGGATAGAAAGTATTGAAGAAGATTATTTGCAAAGAATATATGTAGTGTCAAACTGATTTCAATGACATTCAAAGTTCAAAGCCTCCTCTCAAATAAATCAGAAACGATTTGGGGATTGCAATCTAATCTGGTTTATATATTTGATTGTCACGTGCGTAAAAATTCGTACATTGGAGAGAAAAATTGCCATGTCCAAACTCGGCTTATTGAGCACTCACAATCAAGTCGATAGAGTAACGTTCTTCATCATAGCATCTCTTTCGTTTCAAAGGATTAGTTTACTGTTTTACAGAATGCTTTTCATTGACATTCCGAAATGGGCAAGGTAAGACCGCCCTAATTTTTAAAATGTTTTATTAAAATAAGTAAAAAAAATTCTGTCATGAATATCAAAACAAATCTTAAAAAAATAAATATTTCATGAAAAATTCTATATATATATATATATATATATATATATATATATCTATATATATAATATTTCACAGCCTAAACAATATCCTAAATCCTTGATTTTATATGTTATTCTGCTTAATTAAAAAAATAAATGATGCTGCAACCACTTGTGTGAAATTATTCGAAAACTATCAACAACTTTCAATGACCGTTCAAATCATTTTCACTTGAGGAAAATCGATCTTCTCCAAACAGTCACTTCATTAATAATGATCTCTCTGTTTTATAATTATATCTAAGTTGTTTTAGAAGCTAAAATCAAATAGTTGTTATAAATCAGTTGAAAGTAAATTGATAGCGTTTTATTATGATTCCTTTCGATTTACAGTTTAAAACGCTTGTGTAAAAGTTGTATTTGTAAAGTATGTCTCTATGTCTCCATGTTCTATGTCTCTATTTGTAAAGTTCAAAGAATTAATAATTAGGATTGTCAGGATCGATATCAAAATTTGAAGTCATAACATCAAAGTTTTATTTATATAACACAATAACATATTATTCGAATAAAATTTCGAGGAACAATTTGTTTTTTGCACAAACATTTTAAACACAAAGATAAAGTAATATAAATATGAATACTTAATTTATTATTATTTTTTTCCTGAAATTTACAAAATTAATTTTATCACATTTCTTTTATTAAAATTTTATCCTTTTAAGACTTTGTTAAAATTCTTTCATTTCAATGTACAGTCAACCCTCATTAATCCGAAAAATTAAAAATCGAATTCCTTTCGGATTGTGAAATAATTCGGATAATGAGGGAATATAAAATCAATATTATTATTAAATAAATGATGAAA
>MQRK01013460.1:0-13143 GCA_001938485.1 Girardia tigrina | reverse complement strand
TATCTAAAAGACAATATGCAAAGATTTCGTTAATCCTAATCTTAATACTAGGCCTACCATTCATAATCTTATATGTGATTTTCCCCTTATCGTTGGGGCATGAGATATTACTATTTACAAACAGAAAGCAGCCCAAATCATTTTGCTTTAAAAAAATCGTGAGACTACAACTGGAATCAAAATTGATATTACCAAATAATAATAACTTCAAGTGTAAATAAAAATTCAATCTTTTTATTCAAATTAAATTTCCAAAAACCCATTCAAAAATAGTACCAATCTTCAACTTACTATCCCAATGGGTTGTCACTTTTAATTTAGTTTTCATACTATTTTTAATAAAGATATTGTCGAATTCAATTTCTGCTCAGTTCAGAAATTATAAAACTATCCTCTAAAATTAATTTAAAGACCTCATCGCTATTTCTTTCTGGTTACTTTTTGAATAATATTTTACTGACACAAGTAAATCCATAGTATAAAAGGCTTATATATCAAGATCATTGAAAAACCATTTTACAAATCCGATTTTTTACGTTACAAAAAATAGTCATGAAATTGTGTCATGATAAATAATCTGTACAAAAAAATTAGTTCCCTCTTTTGAAAAGTAGTATTTTACAACCATGTAAAATGATGAGTGAAATTCAGATTAAAACAAAAAACCCCAATCACTCTTCAGTTAACAGTAACAAGGTCAATGCTCACTTAAAATATATACATTACAAAATTTCATTGAAAAGTAAAGAACAGAATTTCAATTGAATATGGATATTGATGGATCTACAGTGATAGAGTGATTGTCATTCAATACTGTTCATAAGATACTTTTCCAAATTTTCAATTTGCAAAAGTGCTCGAAAGGTACATCGGCAAATTGGACACGACGGAGACTAAAAAAATTCAGATTGGTAACGTTATATATATATTTCTAAATCAATTGACAAAATTTACAAAAATTATTATATTTGTTATTATTATATTTATTATATTATATTTATTATTATATTTATTATATTTGTTCAGAAAATTCTGTTACACTGGTGGAAAATTCTACTTTTAGTAATTCTCTTTTCATCCTTCGAGGTCCTTATTTGCTAGAATTTCATAGAATTTTTATAACATATTTTTATTAAATCCTCATCACACCTTAAATGACTATTGAAAAATGATCGAACTTAGCGTTTCGATTAGCTGGAAAGGAAATCTTAAATCAAGATATGATCAGAAGGATATTTCTGATGTAAATTGCAAGGAAACTGTTAACCATGCGAATATGGCAAGGTGGTATGATCGATTTGAATTTAGTTACATGAGTTTTAAGGATGAGCGTCTTCTGGTCAACAACCAAAGTTAAACGATTAAGACTTGAAAGATGGCGTGGAAGCCGAAATTCATAATATACTCGAGATTTGGTACCTCAAATTAAAGTTGGTAAATCGATGATTCATCGTCGTACTTCAACAACTTTATTTTACATAATATTGAAGCTATAGAAGCTACGTCAAGATCCACAAAAATGCTAAGTCCCAAAAAAGTTACGATTGCCAATGAACTGTGCAACATTCCAATTTTGGAAACACATCGTGACTTCTGATAAGAAATGAATTTATTTGGTCAATAAGAATCAAAGTAAACATTCGGTTCCAAGAGGTCAAGAGACGCCGTTAGTTCCGTGTAAAGATTTATCTGCCAAGAATGTTATGATTTGTATTACGTTGAACCTTGAATTTGTTCCGAATAATCGTACCATTATTGCCAAATTCTATTGCCAGACATTAGACAGCATTCAGGAAAAAAATAGTTGAGAAATATCCACCTTGGTTCATTAAAAGTGCACATTTGTTCAGTAGGAAAAAGTCAAATCACCCACTACCAAGATTATTAATCTGAAGTTTGAGTTCGATGATGTTTAAATTTTACTGCATATAGCATACAGCCCAGATGTTCCACCATCTGACTACTGTCTTTTCCGATCGATGTACCCCTTTTCGAAAGGTTACCGATTTGAAGCATTAAATGAAGTTATAAAAGGGTTTCAAATGTTCTTTGATTCGAATGAGCAAGAGTGGTACTTTAAAAGAATTTGGATGCTTGCTAACGGATAGCAGAAAGTGGTGAAAAACTGCATGAAAAACAATGAAAAAGACTATACTTTGAGGAATAGTTTATTTAAGTTGCTAATAAATAGTAACAAGAAGTTAATTTAAGTGATTAACAGAAAAAATAGAATTTTTCGTAGCTGTATCAGAACTTTTGAAACATGATGTCTTAAAAATGTTAACACATTAAAAATTAAAATAACTGTTCAAAAAGAACCTCCCCACGGCGAGTTACCATTACTCGAATTAGAGACAAGTTTTGAAGCTGATGGAACTGTTTAAAACGTTCATAAACTGCGTTTTGAAAACTACTCACATCAAGCTCAATATAAACAGAAAAATTACTGATTAGTTTTCGGTAAAGTTCGATAAAATCTGTAAGCCAGGCCACTCGTGAGGTTGGAATTTCAAAATCATCTCTTCATTACATTATGCAGATTTGTTATTGGAAAAGTTATATTCCAAGATTAGTCCATGCTATTAATGACGATGATCTACACCGAAAAGTACAGTATTGCGAAAAGTATTTGAAACAATGGCATGGAAATGCAGATTTTTTTAACAAAAGTGCGTGAAGTGATGATGCCACATTTAAATTAAATGATTTCATTAATCGCCACAATTGTACTTATTGTGATCTGAGAACCCACATGTTACTTTCGACTGACATGTCAATTTACCGGGAATAACAGTGTAGTACGGTTTATGATTAAGATGATTACTTTTACCCTTCCTTTTTGACGCAACTAAAACGCGCTGCAATAGTCTATTATGCAAATAAATAGACTTTAAAGATGAAGATTGTATTTTAAGCAAAATGGGACACCCGCACATTGCTATTCCAGTTAGGTCCTGCCTTGAAGAGCTCTTGGTAAACAGATGGATTAGACGAAGGGGTTTTGTTGAATATCTTCCGTTTACCAGACCTCGCACCACTAGAAATTTTTATGGAGATACCTAAAAGACAAAGTATACGCTACGAAACCTGCATCAGTATCTGATTAAATTCAGAAATAGTACCGGATATTTCCGTAAATAATCCCTAGGACATCTTTCAGGAAATCTTATTTTTTTCGAGTTGAATCCTCAATATACAAAGTAAAAATGAATATACATAATTTTATACATAGAAAGTCGTTCTCCAGCATATTTTTTCATGTGCCCTTTGCTAAACTTCATGAAAACTGAACAAGGGATGAACAATTTTAGTCATATTTTGTGATAATTATCACAATTAATAATTTTTATTATAAACAAAGTTCGGAAAAAGTTCTACTTCCTCTACCAATTTAATAATCTAATCGATTATCTTTATTTTTTAAAAAATTCCCCTCCCCATTAATTTTTAAAACTTTTCTTTAACGGTTGTCCTCTGTTCTGGGTCTGACAGACCCGTTTTGACTTTTGGCAACAAACTTTTTTTAGGACAGGAGTGCCTGAGAGGGATCAAATTTTATGACGTTTCTTAAATATTTGACCTTACATTGTACTTAAAAAATCGTGTAGATATCTGCAGTTTCAGACTCTATTTTGAGAAATTCACATTTGTTTATGATCTGGGTCTGCCAGACCCATAATGATTTTCGTATATTTATTCAGTTTTTGGAACGATTATAGGCCTTGTATGTCAGTATAAATAAAGAAACACATTCACTAACTGGAGGAAATATATTTAACAAAAGTTGATTTACACAAATACAGACCAGTTTTCAAATGGAAACAGCCTACGCAGGATTTCTTGTACAAGCTACGTACATATCAGCTTTATGCTGCAAGTGAAATGGTTGCTTGCGTCACAGACAAGCCCAAGACGTCTTCCTGTCTTTAAAATGTGGGAAAATGCAACAAAATCTTTTTTCTTAAACCTTATTGGCTTCCTGTCGTCCAGAAGTGTTGGCAAAGAAGGTTTGACAACATGATATCCCAATAAGGACATTCTTCTAAATGTCACAGACTTCTTGAGTCAACAGTTTTCCATGTGACGCTTCATCAGCTGATCAATAAGTTGATATCATGTGATCTTCAGAAACTGATAATTGGCTTCCTTTGGTCATCCCGGTCTTCGAAGATGATATATCCATTGCTCGTTGATATATCAATGAGGTTTGAGAAGGTGGTATAAGGCCAGCGTCTGCGTTTCCTTTTAGCATCAGTATCCACGGACACGTTTATCCAAAATATCCACTCCACATTTCGTTTGATTGTATTCCAAAACCATGACACATTTTCTATTGCCTTGGGGAACAGGTATCGTCCCATGAAATGTGTCTATCAACGATACAGGTTTTGTCCCCTTATCTCAAAAAGACACGATCGAGATTCCTTGGCCATTGTGATATAATTGAGTGTCATTTCTTGTGTGGTTGATAGTCGATCTGGTTGCAGGAACTCCGCGGTTGTTACTGGCAACATAGGACGTATTCATGAGCTTCAACTCTTCAGCGAGTTCAATAGAAGAAAACCACTTATCTCCAGTTCGGTATCTTCCCGTGGTCAAATAAGGTTACATCAAATGCAGGATTACACCTTTGAGAGTAAAGTTTTCTCCTAATGAAAGAGAGCCTTGGCTGATATAGACCACAGCATTGAGAGTATAATATGATTGAGTATCACACAGCCATATGATTTTAATTAAAAATTAATGAAACTGCACGAAGTAAACAAAGAAAAACAATCAGAATTGACCAATTTCAAAGGAATTGTGTTCAAGCATAATAATGCAAAGCCTCATATTTGGTAACTCGTGGTAAATTATGAAAGCATCGTTGGGAAGTGATGTCATATCCTGTATTCAACCCTGACCTTGTACCATATAATTACAAATTATTATTAAGTTCAAAAAAGACTCTGAATAGTAAAACTTTCAGAAAAAAATCATGGTCTCAAATTGCACTGGATTCATTTTTTGATGATAATAACCAGAATTTATAAGAGCATGAAATTATGAAGCGGAAAGAAGTATTACAAAAGATCATTGAACAAAATGACATTATATAATATATTAAAATTCAAAAAATAGTACTTGATATAATAATTTATCCCCACAACCACTACATAGACATAAATGGCGACAAGGAAGCACCAGGGTGTCTCGAATCGATGCCATACATATCACACAATCTTGAATAAGATAATGTTTCTTATTTTCTGATTTTAGATTCGCCATTATATGGCTTATTTCTAAAGAAAAATTGGTTCCTTTTATTTCATTTGCTGACGATCTGCAGGATGTATTACGAGTAATTACTTGTTCTAGAATATTCGAAACATACATTTTATAGATAGTGGAGAAAAATTGACCTGTTAAAGGATCAGCTCCATACATTTCTTGAATCAAAAAGCAATTTTGCTTAAAAACTAATTTTTGAACTATAACTTGAGCATTACTTAATAATAAAGAATCAGGTCTCGAATCAAAACCCATGTGAGTGACAAATTGTTGTTTATCTGAAATTTATTGTTTTCTAAATTTTAGATCAAAAATAATACCACTGAGAGTTTCATCCAGTGATGATAGAAGAACCACTATCGGAATGAGTTCACCAGTTTCATTTGTATTATCAACATGATCGTAACTTTTTATGTTAGATAGTTCATGTTCATATAACTGACAAGCACCCGGTGAATGAATAGAAGAATGTTTATAGCCTATATTTGATTCGACCGAATACCTATAGAATTGACAAACTTAACATTTAAACCACAATTTCAAAACAATTAATTAAACTTAGTCATAATTAAAATATATTAAGTGTATATTTAGAGAATTAATTGGTAGCAAAATTTGAAATGAAACCCTTTCGTAGAACATGTATTTCGATCAATATATCAAAATATAATATATCGAACAATTGAAAAAACCTGATCACTCAGTTGAATTGTTATTTTATTGTCAATATTAGGAATGCTGCATGTATATATTATTATGCCCATATCTGACGTAATTTCGTCATAAAAATCGTATGCGTTCAAGGTGATTTTTTATATTCCGGTTTCAAAATTGCAAACCATTTATTTCTACCACGCACCATTTAAAATTTATTCAAAAAACAAAATTACACATTATGCATCAAGGACTCCCTACATAATGTTTATAGATGCACATAATGTTAATATCACCAAAAGAAAGAGAAACAGTACAGATAACTTTTTTATAATGCAATAGAAAGATCGCGGGAAGAAGCAAACAGAAACTCGAGGAATACATATGGATCAATGCGGAATGCCTGTTATTAGCCTGTAAAGAGATGGCACTCAATTCCGAATACGAGACAGGCTCGATTATTTAATCCGCAACAGGAGTATCGTAGGGAGGAAAACCGAAGATATTCCGAAACTGATCAAACCGAGAATGAAAATGGTCCAATATCACTACGATCTTTGCAAGAAGGTCTTTGCAGAACAAAACGAGCTCAATAGAAATATTAAAATGGATCATGAAAGGGCACCAAACAAGCAGAAACCTTATCCATGTCAGTACTGCTCCAGGAGCTATGCATCAATGGGGTGGCTGACCAGACACTACAAGACAGATCACACGAAGAAGCAAATCAATCCAATCAAATCCAACAGAAGCATCATAGAAGAAAAGCAGGTGACTGTTGTGATGGCGATTTGTGTGGTAAGGTAAAATTGATCGGCGATACCAGGAAGAAGGATGACAATCCAACAATTACAAGCTGTATTCAGGTACGGAGCGTCGATACGAATCTTTCAACGAATCTCTCGGAAACGATCTCCTTAGAAGTGTTAAATTTCCGTTTAACGGATGTATCTGAAAAAGGAAATTTCAACTTATTTGCTGGCCGTTCAAAGTCCACGGGAACGGCCAAAGGAATGCTAAATCATGGAACATTCGAATATGGTTGGTCGTTTTTTACTGGGGGTCCGAAGAGATCTCGTAAGCGATGAGCTGAT
Organism: Girardia tigrina; assembly: GCA_001938485.1. Taxonomy (NCBI): domain Eukaryota; kingdom Metazoa; phylum Platyhelminthes; order Tricladida; family Dugesiidae; genus Girardia; species Girardia tigrina. The sequence continues at coordinate 6,124 of MQRK01013460.1, read as the reverse complement.
AACCTCGTAGGAGGCTTATCGGGGGATTGCTAGTGCTTTTTAGTTGGGGTGAACCCTCTAAAGAGCCTACGACTCAATAACATTGAAAGACATGGGAGGCCCACAGATAACTTACTCTAAAAATGACTTGCTTTGGATTTTCCATTGTATATATCATATGATAGATTCTTTACAAAATTCCAGGAATGATCTGCGAGCATGTGCATGATATCAATAATCCATTGAAATCATCAAGAATCCAAACCATGGTACCAACAAACTCAACTAATTTCAAATTAATTTCCTGATATAATTTGAATTTAAATTTTCTTAAATGCAAAGAAAACAATAAAAATGGGCTAATTCATGCATTTGAAATTATTGCTATTAGTTTTAACTAGTGCTTTCAAATATTTTTGAATCATGGAATCTTTGAATAATAATTATTTTTCTGCAGACCCAATATCAATATTTTTATTAATTTTTTTCGTATTTATTAACATTTTGCAGCAAAGTAAAAACAATTTTATTATAATTACTCATATCAATTCATAAAAAAGCAATATTTTGTATATTTTTACATAGTGATTATGATATTAGTGGGTGATGGTGTTGCTTTTTATAAAATAACTCGATAATTTCAGATGATATTTCTGACAATGTAAAGTATTGAAAACGTAAATAAACATTTCTTGCTTTAAAGAATTTTCTGAGCAGAAGGAACTCACGAGCCATATTAAGAATGTACATCTGGCCACGGCGCCGACAACACAGAGAGGAGGTGGCTCATTCATATGTCCCATGGAGAACTGTGACAAAAGTTATAAAACTAATGAATGGCTACAACGGCATTTATTAATTGATCATCGAATCCAAGGTAATGGTGCTACTAACATCCAAGTAGTACAAAGAGCAGAAACAGAAAGACATACTGGACCTTTGAACTTGAACGCAAAACATAATATACCAGTGTCTGTCGGTGTAACTGATGAGGACTCTTCAAGAGTAATCCTTAGTGTGGTGCTGAGTTTTCGACTGGATAATATAATGGTCAAGAAAATGTTTCATTGCCCATTTCTCCGTTGCACTAAGTGCATTTATACAGTCAAAAGTCTCCAGAATCACGGAACGAAAGAACACAACTGGTTATTTCTCTGAGGGAAGCCGAAGTGTCCCCGTGCATTAAAAGCTCGCACTCTTGCGTCTGAAGCCGTATGAGAGAATAAGAAAACTTTGTATTTGTCAAATAGTTTCTACCCGGTACAGAGTGATGATGTTACTTTTTATAAAATAACTGAATAATTTCGGATATTATTTCTGACAATGAAAAGTGATGAATCACTACACTGTATGCAAATGCTGAGTATTACTTGTAATACGCAGTTATTCGTCACAGTCGACGGAAGATTAAAATAAACATTTCAATACTTTATCGGAAATGTTTGGGTAAATTAGAATTGTTAAAAATCATTATTTAGAAAGACGCTTTGTTCGGAAATCGTTTTTATTACGTTTCAAAAACTTTTTAACTGTCAATTTATAGTACAATCATCAAATAACGAATTTCAATAACATTCTCACAATTACAATTTCCTAGTTCACAGAATTTGGATTTTGCCTTCCAATTTTGAAACCGCAGATCATGGTTTAAATATTCTTAGAGAACGCTTGAGGGATAACATGTTCGCAAACAAACAGATAGATGATAACATTAATGTTACATTGTACGAATTATGTACACAAACACAGGTTAAGAAAGGACTAAATGAAGAAAACATTAAAGAGCACAAAAAAATTATCAAAATACTATATTCTGAAGGATTTAAAGTATTTAAGAAGAATATTTCCAAGAATATAAGTAGTTTCAAAGTAATTTCAATAACATCCAAAGTTAAAAGCTTCCTGACGAATAAATAGAAAACGATTTTTGGATTGAAAGCAAATCTGGTTTATAAATTTGTCACAGATGAAAAACCTAGTACATTGGAGGAGATAGAAAAAATTGGAGAACCGTCAAATGACACCAGCGCAAACCATTACTACAAATAACAAAGACGAAGGAGTCGTAGAAAACCTCAACATTCCAGCCAGCCAGATTCAATCCGATACGAACCCCCGAACTATCTCGACGGCGGTGGAAGAAGCAATCTCAATATCAAGGTACTGAAGAAACACATCTAACTTTCAGGATTGTAGATCTAACTACAAGGGGAGAGTTCAGATGTCCCTTTCACGGGGATCAGGAAAAATACATCACAGGAAAAAATATCGCACAGTAAATTTTTTTGTCAAAATTTATGATAATATTTTTTGTAGTAAATTTCGTCGCCGAATTTATGATAATACTTTCTTGTAGTAAATTTTTTCGCCGAATTTATGATATTATTTTTTTCTAGTAATTTTTTTATGGATGATAATACTATTTTGTCACAGAAATGATAATAATATTTAATGCATAATTTTTAATAATTAAGTAATTACAAATATCTTTTGGAAAATACATTATCAATTTTTTAAAAGGGAAAATAACTTATTAAAGTAAAAGGATAATTTTTACATTATAATTTGAATAAAATCTTTACAATAAATAATGAAAAAGCAACCCAAATTCAAATATATATTCTAATAAAATTGTTTCACATGTCATTAAGTTATTGAAAAATATCTTTAATATGATATGTTAGGTGCGACACCTCTAAGGAATTCTATGATGTCCTGATTTTAGTATTGACTCAAAATGTATTTTCGTTTCTTTGGTGGAAGTTGACCAGGAGCAATAATCTGTTCAATTATGCCTTCATTAAAACTCTGCTGGCTTTTTAATGAACTTAAAAATTTCCATATTGTAGGGTGAGATGCACCGATAAGTTCATTAAACGATCGATGCCATGCTTCACATGAATTATTCGTTTTAGGCTCCCCATTCACTGCAGCATTGTATCAATTTCGAAGGGAATGAGAATATCTTGGTTGACGTAGAATTAATCGGCGATCAAGACGACCAATCTAGTTATCTTCAACATAATCTAAAACAGCAGGATAATTAAATCAATAGGATAATTATTTCCTTCACTTAACAATTCGAAAGCGGATACGACATTATTTTCAGGGACAAACACCAAAGGTGATATCAATCTCTTTTTTAATGCAAATTCTGAATCGTTTTCATACATTTGCTGACGTCCATTTACCTGAATGTTTCTAAAAATGCATTGCGAAAAATAAAAAAAACATAATTTCTGAATGCTATTGGGAAAGGCATTGTGAAAAGCGTTTACTACAAAAAAATATTATCACAGATTCGACAACGAAAAAATAATATCATAAGTTTTTGTTTTTTTCCGGATCACCTTTCGCGGCTGTACGAACTCCCCGAATAAAGCCAAAAGTATGCAGAACCATGGATATACAACCCATTGACCGTCGTTTCTTACAGGGAAACCGAAAAGATCTCGAAGACCGTAACTATCCGACCCCGTATGAGGCCTATTGGTGGCTGCTAGTGATTCTTTAGTTTGGGTTTATATTCAGTATTTCTTTGATTACAGCCTATTTTCGAAATTTCTTTGTTGAGTTTGTTCTTTATAGTGTGGTTTACGTTCCCCTATCATATTGTATGCCGTTCTAAAGAGCCTAGAATCTCAATACCATTCCAAAGAGATGGGAGGCCCACATTGGAGAGACCAATCGTCACCTCAAGAGCCGAATTAGTGAGCATTCACAACAAAATCGATCGAGTTTCATTGGTTACAATGTAAAAATAGAATCCCCTCAGTTTCAAAGGATAAGTATTCTGTTTTTTCTTGCAAGTACTATAGTAGCATGTTCTTTTTCTTTCTTCTCTTTTGAAATGAGCTAATTGTAATATTTTCAGTTCATTTTAACGCCTTTATCTGCAAAAACCCTCTTTATTCTGAAACTCGGACAGTATCGTTGCTAGTATTTATCTGCAAAGCAGTTTCTAATTTCATAATGTTTAATCCGAAATTTAATAAATTATTTATTACGTTACGAAAGGAAATATTATAATAATTATATATTATTATATAATATCCATGAAATACAAAATGGAACAAGTCATGTATAATAACATTATTTTTCAATTTAAAATTCATAGCAACAATGTCTTACGTATAATATCCATTGATAAATTTTTCAAATGCACAATAATATATGTCGATTTGACAAGAGCAGTCCGCATCAAATGTGAATTGGATTTTTGTTTGATCCGAAATATCAGATCTACAAAATATATTTACATTTATTTTAACTGTATTTAAATAGTTCATGTTCAACAGTTATTCTTTAATATTACAATCACAACCATTACTCGCACAATACGTAAATGACTAGTAATAATTGGTGGTGCTCGGACATTTTGTCACTTGTAGGGAGTGCAAACCAGTTAACCGGTTATTCGATATTGGTCAATTATGCGTAATATTCGTGTATTCGGTTAATCGACTTTTGGATGATTAACCGATTACAACACCTGAAAAATATATTGTATTCTAGTATGGTTGACGATTATGAGGTGAAAGGAGAATTGAAATTGAGAGGAGCTACCGAAACAAAGGACATAAAGGATGTAGTTTCAAATATGTATGAACTACGCAAAATGGAATAAAAAGAAACAGTTGCGGCATAAAATATGATAGGGGAACGTAAACCACACTATAAAGAACAAACTCAACAAAGAAATTTCGAAAATAGGCACAGTAATCAAAGAAATACTGAATATAAACCGAAAAGTAACTATTCAAAAGTTATAAAATGCTGGGCATGCCACGAAGAAGGACACACAAGAAGAGACTGTCCAAATATAAAGTGCTCTTATTGCAACAGAAATGGCCATATCAGGACGCAATGAATGAACAAGGATAGAATTAAAAAAGGAGACCAAGACGCCAGAAAAAATGAATGGAAAAAAAACAAATAACCCACGAAATATACAGAGATATTTTAAAGATATATTTAAACAGATATATTTAAAGATAATTAATTATAACTTTAAAATATTTTAATAAAAATTAAAAATTATTAACCAATAAAATTATGGAAAAATAAAATAATTAAAATATTTATTACCATTAACGCAGTAAAATTATTTTAAAATTATAAAAATATTATTACAACATGAAATCATCACATGAAAAGGCAAGATGTAATTTTTATTTATTTAATAAAAACAAAAATCAATGTAGAACAAATTTTAACAGCGATAGAGAACATAGCGAAGAAGAACTACGTACATGTCTTACAGGATATAATACTGAAGATACAAGAAGTACCAATAAAACTTGTACACGTGATTTTAGAGAACAAATCGATGAACCAGAACTTGAATATAATAGAGAATTATATAAAAAACCAGACTCAGAATACGAACAATCAATAGAAAAAAATTTAAAAGAAGTACCTAAATATCATAGAGGATATAATGAAAAATCAGATTCAGAATATTCTGAATCTGATTCTAGCAATTCTGAATCTGATTCTTCATATCCTGAATTTGAATCTTCATATTCTGAATCATATTCAGAATATGAAGAATCAATAGATTCAGACTATGGAGTGTCAATAGATTTACAATATGAACATTTAATAGAAGATTTAGATGAAGCAGAACTTGAATATTTTAGAGAATTATTTGAAGAACCACATTCAGTATATGGAGAATCAATAGATTCAGACTATGGAGAGTCGATAGAGTCAATTGATTTTGAAGAATATCAAGAATCAATAGATTCAGTTTAGACCTCTGACGAAGAATTGTAAATTGAGTTTACCAATAATGATATACTCGAATTTTCTCGTGAAAAAAGTTAAAAAGATTTTATTTCTAAAGTCAAATTTGGTAATTTTAGTAATAATTTTATGTAAATATTAATTTTATTTTAAAACATGATTTTAAGAAAAAAAGAACATTTATTTAATTTACAACTTAGTTAAAAGTTATTTACTTTATTTAAATTTTTAATATGAAAATTTGAAACGATTTAATATTTTTAAAGTTTTTTAAATATCTTATGCTGTACTTTAAAATGCAAATTATACTGGAATAATTATTTATCATGAACATCCAAAATATCAATTTTCCATCTGGGTGGGAGAAACACATTTCAAAATACTAAACTCAACATAC
>MQRK01013384.1:618-22160 GCA_001938485.1 Girardia tigrina | reverse complement strand
AAAAAAGTATATATTAGGTATAATTGACCAATTTAGCAGATATATTTCACTATCTGCAGTTGCTAAACAAGATGAAGAGACTACATCTAGAACTATTTTGAACAATTGAATATTGAAATTCAGTGCACCAAGAATTATTCAAGAATTATTACCCGACTTCTTCTGTCGGGTAAGTTTTTATTTCGCTTTTCCTATTTTCTTTATCTATTGTTTTTAGTCTCAATGTAGTGTTTCCCATCAATTACGGGGTGATTGAGGACAGCTTCGGGGTTCATCCTTTGTATTTATGATGGTTTTTAAATAAATGTCTTAACTTGGTGGATTTTCTCTTGCTTATATTTTCTTTTTTTTATATTTATAAATGTGTAATTGATTTATCGACCGCGACAAATAATAAAATAATAATGATAATAATTGATTATATACCAAGCCTTTAACGGCTTTTTCCAAACGACACAGGCGTGCCCCCTTAATGAACGGGCCCCTGTGAGGGAGGAAAAATCTGCTGCAAAGGATACTGATAATTTTAATAATAAAACAAATTGTGTCTATATTAATTTTAATACAATAGAAATAATAATAAAATTAAAAATAAAATAAAATAATAATTGTGATAATAATACTAATAATAATCAAATAATAATAAATAATAATAATAATAAAATAAAATGTAATAATGAAATAATCATAATTTTTATTATACAAATTTAAATACTAGTAAATATAATAAATAATACTAAAATAACATTACAAATTATTTAATAATAATATTTATATATTTTATCTCTAATAACCACCCTGAGTCCCTGAGCACTTAGCTCAAACAAAAGGGTAGTTATAGAGAGATTACTCGACACTTTATTTTATTTTTCTATGTTATTTATATATATATTTTTAATTAAATTTTATTTCTTAGGAGGGTAAGAAGTATATTTTAAATTTTTATTTACTAATATTTTATTTTTCAGAACCTTAACATATCTTCCCCTAATGGAAATATATTGTCCCCAATATCAATTTAAAAAGGAAAAAATAACAAAAAGTTGAACAATAATTTTATAAAATTATAATTTCAGTAGAATATTTGTTCAATGTTTCTTTTAGATCATATCTTCCAATTCAAGACGTGTCCATTTTCTGATATATATTGAATTTCGGAGACGGCAGCCCTGAATGTTTCCGTGGACCTGCAATTCCGGTAAGATATTGTTTCTTGGTTCGGGTGGAATATCAAAATGTTCCAAATTTGTATTGATAGATTTTTATTTATTGACTTTGGTGGTATCTCGAAATGTTCCATATTCTGAATTATCAGTTTCGTTTTTATTTCCTTCAGGGTTTTCTGGATAATTTGAAGTTGATGGTAACAATGCATTGAACGCTGTTTGACTCATCACCGGTTGAAGCGTATCATCACTAATGTCTTGAGGAATCTCGAGGTTTTCGCAGACGTCTAAGTCAACCTCGTTCTGCCATGCCATGATCACATTTTCAATTGGCTCTCTTTGAATTGACGGTGATGGCTACATGATTGCTGGTAGACCGGGCTTAAATTTCTTCGGTGGAGAATGTTCAACATCTCCAATGATGGCTGAAATTTTCCATCTCAAATCTTCATGATTGAAATGGATGTCATCAATATATGAATTTTTGATTTCCCGATATAGATTCATAATTGCTTTCGTGTTCTCCAATGAATTATGTTGTCCTGGTTGTTGGATTTCCATTTTCAAATTTGAAGCCGCCAACGTTTGCAGTTTGTAAAATTGTCCACCGCTTTTTGGAGAGAGATTGATTTTTTTCTGAAATGCTTTTGCACCAGCCAGATCACGAATGCACAAGAGAGATTGTTTATCTATGCATAGGTTATTTAGCTCCATTTGGAGATCGTGACCAACCAAGATTTTGCCACGGCATAAAGATCGAATTTTCTTCAATGCCTCATATTCATCCATTCGATTTCGCAAGTGGATTTCTTTCAACCCATGGACATGATCTGCCAACTTTATTATTCGATGTCTCGGAGTAATTAAGGTATCCAGTATGGTTTTCCCATAACAGTTTAGAATTGAAATGGACAATGGAGCCTTGGATCAACCTGCCATTTGGCAAGCGAATTCTCCATCCCTAAAGAGAAGGTAATCATTTATTTTGTCCATATCAATTCGTTTTCTTATAAAACTTTTAATTTGCTTGTAGTTTTCTTCGGATGGATTGTATTGTGATCCTTCTAGACTCCCGCTATCTTTTCAGCGCTTTGGGTTGTAATGTTTTTGGGGGTATTTTTTTAATTCAATTGCTATAATTGCAGGTTCAGTTACTGCTTGAATGCACAGTTCCATGTCCTTTGATGTGATCTCCCAGGATGTGAATTTGGATATTTTGTTGGATAAAAGTCTGTCCTTTCCAAAAGTGAGAATTGTTTCTGAAATAACGTACAATTCGATCGTCCCGTTATTCATTCCAGTACATAATTCCTTGATTGTTTTTGTTGTTGAACTTGATAATTTTTCCAGATATATCTCCATCTCTAGATCGGTGGTTTGAAGGATATTGGGTATAACGAGGTTGTTGGAGTAGCGGCGATGAGATTTTCCGGATTTGCTGAGGAGAAGACTTCCAAATTCTTCGTAGACCTCCTGACGTCTTGGCTGAATGTTGCGGAGAAGAGGTGGTGTCATTTGATTAGATTATTTTATATTGATTTGAAATAATATTGAAATTTTAAACTGGCGCATTATAATTTTAAAATATTATTTATAAATTAATTAATAATTTGGGATCCACCAAAATTGACTGTTCTCCAGAATGTCCCACTTGAAAGAGCTTCTTGGTTCCTGGATCGGTTTTTCTTTTTAAGGATCACCAGATATTGTATAATAGACATTGTTAATAGAGCAATGATGATGAAAAATAATATAATTAAAACAAATAAATCAAATTAATATTTTTTAAATAAATAATAACTATTTTTAATTATTATCCAAGAAGTTTTGAGTAAATATTTTATTAAAATATTTATTTCTCAATTTGCTAAAAATAAAAAGAATTAATATATTAATCAATTTAGTTTAGAATGCAAAGGTACGAAAGCTTTGAATGACAGTCCTCGTTCTGGACAACCAACAAAATTGGGTAACGATGACTTGCAAGCAGAGTTGGACATGAAGCCTTCGTCAAGCACTCGCGATTTGGCATTTAAGCTTGGAGTTGGCAGGTCAACCATACATTGGTATTTGAAGCAGATCAACTTTGTGCACAAGAAACCGCGTCAAGATCCACACGAACTCCTCAAAGCACAGGCCGAAAAAAAGAGTTAGAATTCTCCGACAACTACTACAGAATCCCCTAGATGACAGCTTTTGGAAACGAATTGTGATGTCGGACGAAAAGTCATGTTGGACATTCGTTTTTAAAAGATGTCTTTCTGTCTGTTGGTCAATTATTTCCAAACATATTTATCATATAACAATAAAATTTGGCATGCAGCCTAAAAATATAATAAGGGCATTACCAAAATTTTTGGTAGAAATATACAGGGTAGAAAAACATTATGGCCAAAAATTTAGTTTTTTGAAATGGAACTCAGTAATTTATTTTATTTTTAGATAATACTATATAAGTGCTTTTTAGAAATAACCTATTTTTATACAGGGTTATCCAAAAGAATGGATACGGGTAAAGAGCGCATAGAAAAAAAAGTTTTATGCATAAGTTGAGGGAAATTAAATGTTATTTTACACGAAGGTATATTTCCTTATACACAGTGTACCAAAAAGAATGCCCTACATATTTTTGAAATATTCAAAAATAGACTTAATTCTAAAAACGTTTTCTTCTATAGATCCCTTGTCTATATCCAATTGTTTTCGAACTACAGATAGTTGAATATCATAAAGTCTATCATGAATAAATAAAGTAATGTAAGAATTTTGATTAGAACGTTAGTGATAGAGCAAACTTAGTGTTTAAAAGTTATTTCACTACAAAACTAAAACTCAAAACGAGGTAAGTACCATATAAAGGACTTAACTCAATTTTTAAAGTTTATTGTATGGATATTACATTGGGATAAGAGAACATTAATTGTTTTGCATACCAGTTGTTGGACATTTGAGTTGAATAATTATTTATTTATGATAGACTTTTTGAAATTATAATATACCAAACAGGGAACTTACGGATTATGGCCCCCACGAATCCAAGAAATATATCTTTAAAAGTGGCCTTGACGTGGAAATTCGGCGTCACTTGAAGAAGATTTGTGGAATGATCCCAAATTCATCCAATGACTACATCTATGCTGACAAGAAAAAAGGTGGTTTATGTCCGAGATGAATACGCAATACAATTTATAATTCATGCGTACAGGAACATGGTGTGCCCTGGCGAAACATCACGTCATCTCACCTTCAACATCCTAGACATATATCAAGGTACTAAAAAGAATGGACACTCAATCATCATTAATCGAGAGTGTGACTGGTCTGTGTCGGGAAGCCGGGTTGCTTTATAACCATAGAACCAAAGAACTTTGGCTTATAGATATAAAAAACCCCTTGCGACACAATCAAAGCTCTTAAAGATGCCAGAGATATCAACAAAATAAATATAAAAGTCTGCAAACTGAAGTAAATGCGGCTCATAATGGATGGACTGTAATATTAGGAGCAATTGTTGTCGGCTGTTTAGGATCTTGGCCCGCCGATAATGACAATCTGCTTAAAAACAAATTACATCTTTCAGGTACAACTATGAAAAATTTAACCAAAATGTGCATGGTGTCAAATATCAAATATTCCAACTCGACATAGCATAAACACAATACCTGTCAATATAACCCACTGATGTCAAATGCGGTGACGACAAATCTTACCGACACAGTCATAGCACAAGTAGCCGGTTAATAACAATAATCTCCAACACAAGTCAAAGATGCTTTATACAGCGACCATAGCTTTTAGCATTCAATGTATATCCTAGAATATTTTTACATATTTCAACTTGAAATTTTGTCTCAAAATTTTCTTCAAACTTTGCGCACTTACTCATTTTCGATGACAATAAATAATAATGTGAAAATTTGATCAAAGTAGAAAATCAAATTTTTCTTTGCAAATAACGTTTACAATTATCCACAGATGTTTAAACTGTATTAAATAGAATTGTTTCGGTATATTTCCTTCCATGCTTTATAATAAATCTATTATGTTATTAGTAACTATTTAATTGGAAAATAATTTATAAAATTTGTTGTATTAAAATTTCCCTTTTACAAAAGATTGAAATAGTTACTAATAACATAATAAATTGATTAGAAAATGTAAGTATTTTTCTATTCAACAAAAGATAACAAAAAAATTCCGTTGGCCTAGTCAAGTTCTGACCAGATAAAGAATGGATAAAAATTCTTTTTTGATTTACTAGTTTTAAATACTATTTATTTCAAAAAATTAAAGTTTTTAAAACAAAAATTTTAATGTTTGTTTTAATAAACAAGAAAAAGAACACGTTATTCTGATTTGTGGTAATTTATTTTTGAATTTTTCTAATAATCTTATATTTCCTATATTCTTAAACATCTGTTTTTGTACTTTATAACAGATAATAAAATGGTTATTTATGATTTTAATTATTTTCTGAATTTGTGCTTTTTGTTTAAACTTTTGCTAACGATAAAGCAAGAATCAAATACTATTTTACCTTTATAATTTTAATAGTAATTATTTTTTGAATTTTAAATAGTATGTAGTAACAAGTGCTCGCAGAGAGTAAAAATAATTTATTTTAATTAACACTAACATCTTTTTACTTCATAAAATAAGTTTTGTATCTACATGACGCTGTTTTGAAAACATCGTTATCCTTTGATTCAACTATAATATAGTTACTATATCATCTTCCTAATCATATTTTTGTTGATACAGATCATTGGAAACTTGGTCGGCCAAAAGTTCACGTTACATTGTTTGTGCTTCTCAACTGCCACTCTCATATCATGTGAATTAGTCTCAATTGCTGAATAACAAACCTTCTTTTAGGCGATTGTCTGTCTCGTTTAACACAAAATCTCAGGGTTGTCCTTATGAAAGAAAAAGTTATTCATCCTTTTGATCATTATTCAAAATCATCGCCTAAAGCGGCATTGCTGCGTCACCCGTTGTGACCTTGGTTGTTTCGACCAGGACTGTTTCATCCCAGTTTTTATTTAATTTCATAATTTTTTATTTTAGATGGTCTCTACTTTGTTTTTATACTTGAGTGTTAAGAAAAACATTATTTTTACTAAATTTCACACTTTTTTATTATATTTTATTTTTATTTGATATTGTTGAACCCATTTTGTAGGCCATTTTCAAACATATGTTAAACAAATTTCACCCAATTTCTCAATTGAATTTTATGAAAATTTTTGTCTTCGATTTGTTTCAAACTTATTTTTTGTTTTAATTTTATTCTTTATTCAATATAAGTTTAAACTTAGAGGGAACACTAGTTGCAGAGTAGTCTATCACTAGGCTAGATTTATTAGTCTCATTCACCACAAAATATTGGCCTCTTAAAAGACTCCTGCTCTGATGTATATACTAAAATTTCAGCTGAATATTTAGTTAGCTGTTACAAAAAATGTTAGCAATTCCATGTTAATATTCAAAAATTTGAACAATTGTCTAAATATGGTTATCAGCTTGATTGTATTTGCCACACTAGAAGACTGGAACATATTTTCTCAGAGGTGCTCATAAATTATTTCTCTACTTCTTGTTAATTTTTATTTGAGTATTATTAAAAAAATGTTATCTCTATACCTTTTGCCCGGCGGTTAATCGTGTTATGCAGCTCCGTGATCCGATATAGTGAGCTAAAATCACATTATTTTCCCGATTTTTTTCTGATATACTGTTATGTTAACCGATACGGTTGCAACTCTTGATTCTTTTGATACTAGCAAATTTTATAGGCCTGTCTTTTTGGTGTCTTTGGTCGGTTCTGCTGGTTTGATTAGCTTTAACCGTTCATGTTTTAACATGTTTATTTTTTAAACAAAATACATTAATTTTGATGATATATATTAAATTAAAAATTTACCGACGCGATTCACAGAGTATAATGCAGGTGAGAACCTGTGGGAGTAAAATTCGATTGGCTCTGGATGAGATCTCCGTACTTGCATGAATACCTGTCTTTGCGTCTGTTGTTAATTTAATTTAGGTCCAATTTACCCTCTACCTTCAAATTCGAGACAATGTTTTCAAAATTAAATCGTTTTTCTTCGTTCCTTTGTAGCAGGGACTGTACAACTTGAATTTTGTATGAAAACAAGTCCAATTTCGTGTTCATAACTCACTGTAGTGTTGTTCTTGGTATATTGAGTTCAAGTGTGGCTTTAACTTGCGACGTTGATAGCTAAAAAATCGCTCTTCGTAAAAATTGCACACTTTTTCCAGCATTTCATCATCTAATGGACATGGTCGCCCAGCTTGTGCATCCTTGTTATCTTGCAGCGATCCAGTTTCAGGAAACTTGCTTATCATTCGACGAACCTTATTCTCATTTAATTGGACATTGCATCAATGTTTTTATTATAAATTTCTGCCACGTTTTCGTATTTTTCATTTAAACACCATATTTCCAATATTTTTATACGTTGTTTAATAGTGTAAAGTTTCATTCTTGTCGTAGTTTCCCAATTTCGTTAATTTTTGGCTGGACTATATTAGCCACCACTGCATTTAAAAATTTCACTATTTAAAACAATTTGACTTTAAAAATTAAAGAATTAATATGAATTATCAACTTAATAACTTGAATTAAGTTAAAGTTTATAAAAAAATTTGAGTTTTTAAATAGATTTCTAATATAAATTATAATCTGAAGGTTTTTAGAAATGCTTATTTATAAGTTTTAAGAACCGCACATGGAAAGTAAAAATAATTAGCATAGAGGTAATGAGAGGACATATGACAATTACAATCTATATAAAATTATCTAGCGTTACTTTTGGTACTGTTCGGATTAGACAAATTGTTTGGAATTTTCTTCCGCGATTTTTGACGAAACCAATCAAACTCTGGAATAAATTTTACTTTGAACCCACATCAATTTCTTCTAGATATTCGTTTTGTTCGGTTCGACTGTTAAACTGAATTTAAAATTCTTTACGGTATACTCGTGGTTGCCATAAAACTAAGTCGCCGATGGTAGTTCAAATGCATCGAGAGATTTGTGTATCATCTGCTAAGAAGTTTCTTTGAAGATTTAATGGCAAGTTTTTAACGGAATGGCAAATGTAATTGGTTGTATGGCACGGAGTGTTGATGATTTTGATATATAATCATATAATCTTTGGGGTTGAGCTGGATCAATACTGAGCCTGTGTTTGAAATCAATCAATAACGAAATTTTTCATCTAGTGCATTTAAGAAACAATTAAAAAATTTAATTTTGTTAAACTATTTTAAAGTAAAATTCATTTTTATTCTTAAAAAAATTTTTAATATATATTTTTCAACAGTTTCTTTTTTTAATAATTCCTTTTCATCCATCATTTTTATAGACAGTTTAGAATTTTCTTTTTGATAATACATCAAAAATATTTTAATTTTTTATTATAAAATTTTTTTTATCAAACGATATTTTAAATGATAATAATTTTTGTTAAATTTTAAAGATGAAATTTGCATAAATCTGATCAACAAAATATCTTGACCACGAATACAAGTGTAATGTATCTATTTTGTCCGTTCTCATTATTCGTTGAGTTTTCAGTTTAACCAGATTTTCGGATGAACCAGTGAAAATTATGTAAGAAAACGTAGAGAAATTTTCCGTGTTCAGTTTAACTACATTCGGATTAACCAGAGTAGATTAAAATTGAATTTTAACTACAAAATTTGACACAAATTAAACAAACATTCAGTTGCTTCAAGATGATAGAAAGTTCGAGCAATAATATGTCTCATTGCTTTATTGAAATAACAAAACACGCTTTCTACTGTAAGATTTGTTTTATATAGAGTGATTTTTCAAAAACTCGAACAAAAGTCTCTTTGAGTTCTTGTGTCAATTCATTAATTAAAAGATGTATTGTTAATAATTAATCCGTAAATAGAAAATGAGGTGATACCACAATCTGAGTGGTAATAACGGGTTTTAAAACCGGTAGATTTTATTGCGGAACCATTAGCTGCTTGTAAATAGGTTGTATCATATGCGGTAATTCAATGGAAGGACTGAAACGACGGACCCGGTATGAACTAAAAATTTGATTACTTTATCGAAATGATTGGTAAGAGAAACTGGTAGGGTAAAAATATTTGAAACTAATATATTTGAAACGATTGGTATCATTTTCGGCGGAGAAGGGTGAAAAAGGCCCTTGCCAGAGGTTGCTGGTGTCGCTGAGGGGCCATTCAGTTTAAAGTCGGTGCGCCGTTTGAAGTGTTCCATGTGCAACAATCGAGGCATTTACGAGCGTTTCTTTGGTATTTCCCATGATATACGCATGTTTTGGGTTTAAATAATTCACTATTAAAAAATCGGCAACCGAATTGACAAGACTTCGCGTTGTTTTTAAATTTTTGGTGATAGTAGCAGATGAGCGTGTTGGTTGATAACTATCGGTTTCAAATGTGTGACCTGGAAGTGCTTCTAGAAGATCTTACCGATAGGTGGTTGATACTAACTGTAAGTATTGAAATGGAGTCTTGTAATGATTTGGTTGTTTGTTTCAAAAGTTTTAATTCGATGTTCTGAGTGTTAATGCTAGCTGTTATAGCGACTACTGGTTGATTTTGTTATATCAATTCATAAGAACTATCTGCAATAGTCGCTAAATCATTTAAATGCACTGATGTAGGTACTACAGCTAAAAGTATCTGAAGTTGTGATGGTAAACTTTGTATGAATAGCTGTCTCAGTAAGTCGTCGTTTTGAGTAAAAGCTTGGTTAAGAGAAGACAAATCAACCCTTGCTTTACGCAGATATTCAGTGGGTTGATTATTCCCTATCATTGTAGATTTGAAATATTTAGCAATGATGTCATATTGATTTGGATCGGTCAATGAAGATACGGCTTTGGTGAGTTCGTCCTACGCGTTGGCTGACATGAGAATTTGAGGTATATTAGCGATCCTTGTATAATAGTCAGACAGTAAGAGAGATAAAAGACTGTATGCTTGTTATTTCAAAACTACTCCGGCAGTTTTTGACAAATTTTTATGAATGCTTAACCAAGAAGCTATCGAACCACTGGAATCGAGAAAGAATTTTATGCATGGAGCATGAAAGCTTAGCGAATCAAGTTCGGAAAAGTTACTTTTTATTTGAGACGAATCAGACGTAGAACCACCAACAAACTTAAAGTTAATATCGATGTGGTTAATTTGGTTAAGAGAAAAAAAATCTGTGAGATATTTTGATGAATTTGGGATGATCCTACCTCCAGCACAGATGCAAAAAATACGTGTGGATGGTATATTAAATTTTGAAGGGATCATTTTATATAGATATTGTGTTGTTTCTGTGTGAAGTGTGTTAAAATGCCGCGGTTGATTCCCTGTTTTAAGTATAAAGGATAGTTTAGGTTTTTGGGGTAGGTCATGCGCTTGTATACACAAAAAATTACGATTAACACAGAAAAGACACACAAAAATGAAAACATTTGAGCAAAAACACATACACGGAATTAAAATATATAAGGTTCATAAAAATTGAGGAAAAAATACCACCGGCATGATCAAATTCGCCACAATATTTCGGAACGGAAAATATCATCAAAAGCGAACGGTTCGCGTAAAACTCGTATCCATCTTGAACAACTTGATGAGCTCGAAGGATTAGATTGAAGTTATATTTTTCCAAAAATAAATCGATAACGTTTGGTACAAATTGATAAGAATTTCTCCGATCATCATAATCCATCCTTTCAGTTTATTCATAGCTTCAACGGTGTTCATTTCCGGATACCATTGATCATTCCACAAAATACCACACATTATCCCACTTCTAACACCATTTTGAGGTGATACCTCAATCTGAGTGGTAATAACGGCAGGGGTTCGCCCAGGTTTTTGAACAATCAGCGGCTGTTTGAGCACGGTCACGAATTTCAGAAAACATCGCATTATTCCAATATAGTAGACAAAAATGACGAAATGAAATCCAATTTTAAAAATTTTTATTATTTATCGAATTTGGTATTAAAACAAACTAAAAAAAATGATCAAAATAAAAACATAAATTACAAGATTCATTTAATACAAAAATTCATTAAAAATTAATATTATTTTTAACATTAATGTTTTTTAATGTAAAAGTAAATCTAGTACCTGATAAAAAAACTATTTCATGTACAACAATCTATTTTTTTCTAACAACAAACAAAAGCATGAACAAATGAAAATGGTAATTAATGAACGAAAAATTTACTCATTAGAAAACGCTTTGATAAAATTACAAATTGTAATATCAATCGAAGCACAAAATGGAGAGAGAAATAATAATATAATATTTCAATATTAGTAACAAGTTAAAAAAAGTACTTGATATTAAGGATGAAAAGATTAAAGAATACGAAATACTAATAATGTGTACAAAAGTTCGAAAACAAACTCAACAATAAAATAATTTATACAAGTTATAACATAACAGCGAACACTTGATAAAATAATTTTGATGAATTAACTTGGTCCGCCTGACCCTCAGTTCGCCCCGAGGACCGGACAGAGGCAATAGAGTTGCGACGTGGCTTGGCTCGAATTTGCTGGGCCCATATTGGAATCAAATCCGTATTACATTTCTCGTTGAAACCGGAAGAAAATTTGCGTGATTCCAAATTGATTACAGTTCTTGGAGACAGTCTTTTGTCACTAAACGCAAGGGTACACTCGTCACAGTCAGCCAGTCGACCCAACAGATGGTCCCTGTACACAACAGGACTCGAGAACGAGTCTTCAATTCGAAAATTACGATCAGCTTTAGAAGAAGTAATCGCATTCTGGTACAGATTATCATTATTGATCATAATGTACGATTTTTGAATCAATTTCAATTCGGAATCGGTTTTCTTTAACAAATCACAAACTCCCTCTAAAGCGGGCGAGCGTTTCATTCCGCTCCTCGGTGGAATAAAAAGTGAGCGATATTCAGTAGGCCTTCGCGGTTTCGATAGAGATTCGTCTTGACTGGTCAACGACAATTGCGTGTCATCAAATAACACTTCATGGGAACTGCCCGATAAGGCATATACGAACAAAAAGTTAATGGTTTGACTAGTTGTCATCAGATGAGTGTAGATAAATTCATCGAAAAAGTCATCCTGAACAATCGTCTCAACAGCAGACTGAGAATCCGGATTGAGATCGGAATCGAAAATAACAACCGAATCGTGATTATAACTGCAACTCGTTTCGACAGACAATTTATTATCATTATTGGTCGGTTGCATCAAGAAAATTTCGCAATCTCGGCTCAAAATTCGAATCTTTAAATCAAAATAAAATTCAATCTCAAAATCTTTATTCATTTTTATTGTCAACGTCAACAACCAACAGTTCCTTTCTTTAATTTCGTTAAACAAAACAGAATAAAATCAAGGTCCATAACTCATTAAAAAAAATTAATATCAACATTATCGAATTTCAAAAAATGCAGGTCATCAGAAATTTTCAATTATTATCTCTTTGAAAAATTTTCTTTTTGATCTTTTATGGAAAATTGATTTATTTGATTTGATTTTATAAATAATAATAATAATTGAATTTTGAATTACAATAATTTAACTAAAAAAATTTATTAGTTCAATTTTTTTTCGAATCCCGAACATCCTCCCCCCTTTGACCTCATCTAGGTCAACTCAATTCCCTGTGACAATCATTTTCTACTTCCAACGGACACAATCGATTCAAGGGTTTAATCACCTCTCACCTTCTCGCAATATTACAACCACTCTCTCCTTCCCGTCTGGACCAGTTATTAACTTTACGACCCTCGCGAATTTCCAATCTCCTTTTTGTCAGCCTTTCTCCAGTTCCCAAACAACATCTCCTCTGATTTTTTTCGGCGGAATATTCCATTTATTCCGCCTCGCCAAGATGGAACTAATTCTTGTCTCCACCTTTTCCACCAATGTTCACTGATCTCTTGTACTCTCCGCCATCTCTTCAATCATTTTGAATTCTATGTTTTTGATGATTCTTTAACAACTCCATTATATCCAGCTTGAATAAAATGATTATTTGTCAGAACTAGCTCGGATTTCCTATCTGAATCCAACACTAGCAAAGGTCTTATTTAACAATGATTCAACTTGCGTTATAACAGAAATTAGCTCTTCGTCATTGATCTCTGCGTTCCCAACTATTTTTGACAATGCCTTTTTTTGTTTCTCCTATCTTTGGAGGATTAAATATCCATTTTATTTGTCCATTTTTTACTTCTCGTCTTAAATCATAAGTATCTATTTCGACTTGTGAGCTCGTTCTTGCATACCCAACAAAGTTCGTTCCATTGTCTGAAATTATTACTTTCGGAATCCCTCTTCGCGATATAAATCTCTCGAACGCCCTCGCAAAAAAGTCGGTGTCCAATCCACAGGCAACCTCTAAATGAACTGCTCGACACAGTAAACAAGTGAATAGACAAATATATCGTTTTTGCCTAACCTTCCCTCGACCTTGAATGGTTAAATATGGTCCCGCATAATCAGCTCCAACCTTCGAGAAGGCAACTAATGGTTCTTCTAATCTGAAATTGGGTAATGGAGCCATCACTTGATTTATCCCTTGTCTCTTCTCTCTTACAAACTAAACATAGATCGAGAACTTCTTTTATGACTCTCCTCACTCCAATAATTCAATATCTTTCGTTCAGTTGATTCATCATATAATTTATGCCTCCGTAGTGATTTAAACCTTTGTGAATTTGACGAATTATTAACTTCGTAATCCACATTTTTGCTGTCAACAAAAGTGGATATTTGGTCTCGTATTTTATCCAATTCGCTAGTTCGATCCTCGAATTACTCCTTAAGACTCCTTTTTCATCTATGAAAGGATTGTTGTATCCGTTCAACTTGCTCTTGTTAGATAAGTTTTTCTCCTTCTTCAGATCATTTATTTCCTCAAGAAATTCTTTCCTTTGTTCGGTTCTTAGAATAGAGTTCTCCGAATTTAGAATCTATTTCACATAAATCTCCCTTCACTTTTGTGAGATTTTTATTCAAGTTGTTTACATATCTCACCACCCATGCTTCTTCCTTTGAGATTCTGTGAAGTTTTTTTCTCCGTGACTTGTGAATAACTGATATTATATGTAAGAATTTAAATAATAATAATAGAAATAATGGCACACGAACAATTTATCGCTTTATAAAAATAATGAATCAATAAAGAAGTTTCTTAATTAAATTTTAATTAAACACAATATAATTGGTTAATAGAATTTAGATAGGCCAAAGATTGAAGTTGAAAGATTGAATTGAAACAAAGACTGGAGTGTAGTCATAGTGTAATCTCTATATACTTTTTGTTGTCTTAGCTATTCCCTCACAAGTATTTTTGAATCAGGGAAATTGATTCCGCATATCGTTCCATTCAACCTGTTTGACAAATTTTCTTGCATACCTAAGCGCTAATAAAAAACTTGAATCAAGCAAGGTACTTAATATGCTGAGAACTGCAGTTTTTGATGAAATTTCCTCCGGTTTTTTCTTTAATCACGGAACCAGTCAGTCTTGTTAGTGCAGTTTGCATGTTTCCTCCAAGGATATGATCACATTCTCCAATTGTAATTTTAGAAGCGCAATTTAAATTTCAATTCATATATTATCTCCATTGAATTGTCCAATTCACGTATTCTCGACGATAAAAGAATTCTCGATGTTCCTTAGAAAAACAAACATTCTTTTACCAAATTTTATTGTTTTTCGGACCATGTTTTTAAATTCCACAAAATCTCAAATGTAGTTGATATTAAAACAGTTTTTATAATTAGTTTATAGTTTAAATTGTTTTTAAATTTTTTAAAATAAATTGATAAATATTGTTTATATTATTATTGATAAATATTAATTTTGAAAAATACTAATTCATTAATATTGTTTATACTTTTATAAATTTTTTTTTAAAGGCCGAAAATCTTAAAAATCATTGAAAGAAAGAAATATCACGAATAATTTTTTATGATGAATTACAAAAGAATTTGTAAATGTAAATTAGAACAAACAAACGTACGAGCATTACAACAATAAACGAAGAAAAAGATTGCAAATTCTGTAACATTAACTTTCGCTCCTTCGTCTAATAAACATTGCACATTTTTCACATTTATTTTACAAATTATACTTCTTCCATTTCATTTATTGTTATGAACTTTCATTTTAGGATTTCCAAAATTTATTTTATTAATTGCATTTAAATTAGGAATTGACTTATTAGATAGTTTTGGTATAATTTTCTAGCCTAATGTAATTTATTATTATAATTGGTATTATTATTATTTTTCTGTAACCGAGTGTCTCTTCAACAGTTCTATCAATATTCCCATTTCTATTTTCATTTTCATTTTACTTTATTATTATTTTTAATACTATCCTTATTATCATAATTATTATGACTTATTATTATTTTTATGATAATAAATTAATTGGGCACCCAAACCATCATTCTTTTGAAAAAAATCATCTAATTTATACAACTTACAAATTTCATGTAGTCCTCATTCAACATACAAAATTTATGAAGGATATTACACAACACACAATTACATATACAATCAAACAAACAACAGAAAACCTGATCTTCTTGTTTTTCTATTGAAAAATGAAGCCCATTGATCATCTCTCCTTATGACCATGCATCCTCGTTTTCCTAATTGCGTTCTCAATTCATTTCTCCATTGAAATATTTTTGTTTCGTTTCATCAGGATATTCTGTTCTTCGGGCATTACCGCTTTTAATCAAAATTTTCTTTTCGATATTTCTTCGAATATTCAATTGAATTTTTTATTCTATAAGTGTCATTGTGGTGCCGGCAGCCAGACCGACGTGACGGTTTGACGGCATTCGTGTGTCAACCGAACGGTGGCGATCGTGGTAGTTCTGTGTGACCTCTCGATCCACAATTGACGATGGTTTCTGTTTCGGTCGACGATTAGTTCAATAGGTCGGTCAATCTGTGTTGTATCTGGACACCTATACATCAAGTGAGATGTGAATCGGTCTGAACTGAACAATTGCATTGCGTGGAGAGCTGACGGGAATCGAAAATAATTATTAGTAAAGAAACAAAAAGACAGACTTCGTTGAAAAGCGCTTTATTTATTTGACATTAAGAAATTTTAAAATCAACATTGAAATTGAAATTATGACATAATACATGTAAAGAACGCAAACTGTATAATAAAATTTATTATATAAAATATTGATCGGGGTTTGCTAACTAATTAAACTTGGAAATCTTCACCTTTTATATTAATGCAATATTATATAATAATACATAATATGCCCCGGGTCAGATGATGCAATTGAAATTGACCTTCTAATTGCACATTCCGGTAATGTCATGACATATAAAATCACCGGAATTTAAACTCTAGTGATGTCATGAGATTTAACATCATTCGAGTTCAATGTTACTGAGTGAGGAATGACATCACCACATAGCCCCCTTGGAGAAGAACGGAGTTCGGGGTGGTTCTCGTCTTGGGAAAAACCGAAAGTTGGCTTCAGACGCTTGGCAGCGTCTGATATCACGTCTGATGTTTGACCAGACAAAACGAGTATGAATCAGTTCGAATGTTGCTTTTCGACCCGCATAGTGCAATTTGTTTCGAAGATGCGCCTGAATAAACTGTTAGGAACGATGATTCTTCGGACACCGAGATCCATAGAATTATAAGTTATACCATCAGTGTCAGTATAATGATTTGGGAAATCAGCGAGCTCTTCTTTAGAAAGATTTTCAGACTGAAGCAACTCGAGAGCTGAATCTGAGAGAAGTGATATTGCTGAAACTGGATTTCTGGATAAAAAATCAGCAACAACATTTTGCTTGCCGGGCAGATGTGAAACTGAAAAAAATGTGAAAAATGTGAAACAGCGTCATGAATTGCTAGGAGTTCTCGATCGAATGCTGAATGTCGGGTTTCAGTGTCTGAAAGTTTTCGAAAGAAGAATTCAATAGGTTCAAGGATCTGTCCCTTCTTATGATGCAATGCAGCTCCAATTGCAATATCGGATGCGTCGCAGGTTAACTGTAACTGTAATGATGGGTCATAGAACATAAGAGTTGGACAATCGGAAATTTTTTTCTGAATTTCAGAAAGTTAAATCTTCAGTCCAATTGCGTTTGAGAGTCTTAGGTCTAGATGAAAAAGAAACCAGCGGTGCAAGAATTTCAGAAGAATCTTCTGTTGTAACAATATCGACGGAAACGTCAAAGAATCATTCGGTTGCGCAACGAAATTTTGAGGAAATAGATTATATGGAGAGATGCACCTTCAGGGGCAATATTGATAAATTGGTTTGCGGAAAATTCCTTCACGAATCGATTTTACAGAAAAATGCTTGGTAGGTAGTATCATATATTTATAATCAGTTAATTATATTATTTAAATACGCTGTTATGGCGTTATTGATTTATTTCCTTTTTTTATTTAATTTGTCATTTAATATTAAATTTCATTGTTGGTAATCATGTTCATTCCTTTTCAGTTAATAAAGCCGTAAGTCGAACTGGTGCAAAGATGATAACACCTATGATGCAATAAAAATAATAAACATGACAAAATAATGTCAATAATCACGCAAGTAAACAAAAACTATATATCACAACAACAATACAAAAATACATATCATACCGTGTCAGTAAGTAGGGCACTACATCCATCAAATTTAAATATCTCTCAAAAATCAAACTCTCCAATATTTTGTCGTTTCCATCATAGATTTCTGGTCCTTTGATCGTCAGGTTCATGGGAGTCATGGTCGCCATATTAATAATACTCACAGCCTAAATTTTATAACAAGATTTATTAAGACTAAAGTGGTCTGTAATCAGTGTCTGGGGTATGAATTGTTTCTTCACAAAATTGCCAAAATCTGTAATGATTAAAACAATTGTATTTTTTATTAATTTTTAAATAAGAATTAATTTATTTCACAATTGGTAATATAATTTTTAAATTTTTTTTATAATCTCATGCTTCAAAAACTAACCAGTCTCAAACATATTATAAAACTCATTCAAAAATCACTCAACATCATTCCAATATCCCTCACACTGGGTTTAATTTGTTTACTCTTGTAATTTTTTTTACCTCTCTATAATTTGAAGGATGATTTTACTTGGGCATTTTAATAATTTGATCCCAATTTTTGATTACAAAACGATTAAAGAAATTTCAATTTTAAATCAAAGATTTCTCGGAAACAGAGTTCTTAATTACAGGAAGTAACTGTATCTATACGAATCTATACACGTGACTTTGTAATAACCGATAGGTTGCATTAAACGACTTTGTAATTCTTATTTAAGATTATTGATAGGTATAACGACTGGACCTGAATCGTTCCGGTTTTGGCGGCAACCGATATATAAATCGGTTTAACCGGTCGCCAGGTCAGCCGTTCCACTTGTCTACGGCACTCTCGATTAGTGCGGACAAAATTCCATCACTGATTTGTTGATTTGAAACCATCGAGTAAAGGAAATGAATCGAGATAAATTTAATTGAATTTTGTTTTTTTAAAAAATCAACTCCATCATTTTTAAAATTTATTATTTACTACAGTAAAACAATGCCATTTTAGAGTATTGTTTTTATTAACATTAGGGATTAATTGTTTACATTGAAAAGAACAGTTTTTCTACACAACAAAATAAGTATTTTTAAAATGAAAAAAAGATTTTTTGTGTGTTTTAAATGTGTTAAAATGTTGTGGTACGCAACAGTAATAACCGGAAGTAACTGCACTATCTGTAAGATTTAAAATTATGTTTTTGCATAATCGATAATTAAACAAATAATATTTTAATTTAATAATAATTAATCTTATTTTTTTCATTAAAATCTTTTTAAAATTTTTAATTTTGTCTCATGGCACTTTTTTCGGGTCACCTTTTGATGTAACCCTTAGAAACCAATCACATTGATTGAAGTCCGCGCATCAAAGTTGCCACTCGATTCTTCATGCAGTATTCCATGGAGCGTCATTTGAAGCTTGTATGGAATAGGTCCAGATTGATTTTCATGATTTGTTGCAAAGAAAATCTGCTTACTGCTAATTCTTGCGAAGTGATTCTTTGAGAAGCAGTTTGGTTTCCATGAAAATAGATTCTGGTGCTCATTTTTCCTCCGATTTTCTGCTTGTCAACACTATCTGTAGTCGATCGTGGCTTCAACACACCAACTGCTGATTGGCAATCTTTGATCAAACTCGCTTGCACGTGTTTGAAGATGTAATATAAATGCAAGCAATGCAAAAATGGTACGACAATTCCAACGGGCATTGAATATCCAGCTCCACCATTCGAAGATAGTTGTAGATTGTTGAATTCTTTATCTTCCCTGTTCATCCAGCATTCTTTGACATCTGAGACGTCAAATAACTTCGAGAAAAAGTTAACTGCATCAATTTCAGATGTTTTCTGATATTTTTGATAATTTTCAATAATATTTTTGACTTTTCTTTGTATAGATCGTTCAATTTGGCAGGGAAAGCTAAAGGTTTGCCACAAATCTTTGATTTCAGCAACAATTTCTTTTGATCTTGCTTTTATTGATTCGATATTTCTAGCAAGATATAAATATCGACCCAATATGACAAATTGTTTTTGCACTTTGCACCTGTCACTTAACCTGCATTCCACCAGTAGTACTTCTTGCCGCTTTTTCAAGGAATCTTCAAAGTTGACTAAATTTTGTGACCATAAGGAAGAATTTCTTTCAACTACTTCTTGTGATTTTTTATATGTCATTCCTACAGAAAAAATACAACATTTACATATCATATAAAGCCTGATTGTTTAATAATATATGACTCACTATACGTATTTGTGGCTAATAACTTTCTTGGTGCCTTTCCAATGTTTATATATCAGCACTGATTCAGCAGCGAAGGAATTTCTTCCTACATCAATGGCATAATAAATGAATGACACAATTTCATGTGTAATTACCACAAATATGTAAAAGGTAAATAAACAATTCATTTGGTGGGGGAACTTTTTAAAAGATTTCATAAAATGAATATTACTTTCGTATTGTATTTACAATCAACGCTTATCAATTTAACCTTGATTTAAAGACAAAAAAGTTCTCCACACCAAATTTTATTTTTATTTTTAAATTCGATCACAATTTTTGGCGATTTATTTTACAAATATAAACAAACAAAATCGCTCTAGTAATAATAAAAATGATCGATTAAAACAATCGATTTAAGAAAAAAAAATTATTTCAGAATAAAACGAACAAAACATTGTCCAATCAATAAAAGTTATTTGTCCGAAAAATATTAATTTCTAAAATAATGATAATAGAAAACTGATTCAAATTCACAAAAAAATTAATCGTTCAATATACAAAAACTCGAAAAGAAATTTTGTCTCTATCATAATTAAAACTTGCTACAATTATAAGAAAAGTTAAATGTATTCGCAATCTTGAAGCATTTTCTGGAAAGAGTGTACTCCTGTAATCACTTATTACTTCCCCTGTACATTAAATAATCGTTCAGATGGTACACTAGTCACAGGTGATCCAAGGTACATTCGAGCTACTTTAGCTAAACTAGAAAATCTCTCTTTATTTTATTTCGACCATTTCAGTGGATCTTCTGTCCGTGAGACCACGGGTTTAAACATGTAATGATATAATTCTGACTCGATGCCTGCAGATATGTGCTGTTGCTGAGTGGGTGTTGACTGGACGATCTCATCAACACAGTCCCAAAGTATAGAGCTCTCTACTCGGGATTTCTTAGTTGGTGGTTTAAGAGACTCCTTTGATGTGGTGTTAGAGGAGGAGATCAACGTAGAACTTGTTGAATGAAAATTCATTATAGTATTAACAGACAGCAGTACACTGGCACTTACAGTCGTCCGTCATATTGGAAAAAATGCAATTTACGATTTAAAAATTCAATTGTTCTTCTTTGAAATACAATAAGGTTTATTTAAAAAAATTAATCGATGTACCTGAATTGTTTATTTTTTTATTAACGTTGACTAAATTTAGGAAATATATGTAGATATCTTATGACTCAAAAAATTGAAGTAAAATTTAGAGAAAACTAAAATTCCAGTAAATATTAGAAACTAGTAAACCAAAAAATTAAATTTTTTATAGAACAGACAGAACTCTACTTTGCCAACAAAAGTAGGGGAAAAATGGGCATTCTCCCCACATGACCCGCCCCGGGGGGGTCACGGTTGCCATGGCAACGGTCGCGATCACCATAGCAACGGTCGCGGTTACCATGGCAACGGTCGCGATCACCTTAGCAACGGTCGCGGTTACCATGGCAACGGTCGCGATC
>MQRK01013376.1:0-18813 GCA_001938485.1 Girardia tigrina | reverse complement strand
CGCGACCGTTGCCATGGTAACCGCGACCGTTGCCATGGTAACCGCGACCGTTGCTATGGTAATCGCGACCGTTGCCATGGTAACCACGATAACCTATACCGTTGCCATGGTAACGGCTATGGGGGGGGTATGTATGCCGAATGCCCATTTTTCCCCTACTTACAATGTTAATGAAACCGAAAAATTTAGGAGATAAAATCCGAAAATTGTTCAAAAACTTTGAAAACAATAAGATAACAAAACGATTCAGTTCACTCTGGAACACATGTGGAAAAAAGACGAACAAAAAATAACACTGTTTGGATTTTTGATGATTGAATAAGGCAACAGATAGATTTACATACCATATGCCTATCCTTGAGAAATTATTTAATTTCCTTAATGAATATCGTCTACTTAGCACATTAAATCTTGAAATGAGTATTACCAAGTGAAGTTAGCGAAAGAATCACAACTGAAACGGATTTTTCATAAAAATCGGTTAGTTCTGTTTTAACCCCATGCCCTTCGTAATAACCAGAACTCTGGCAACTTTTCAAAGATTAATGACTATTGTTTACTACGAATTTTATTGGTTAAATTAAATTAAGTATTTTACAAAATATTAATTCGATTATAATATTTAAAAATTTGAAATAAAATTAATCAAATCATTTAAAATTTTACAACGATACTGAATATGACATCGGTTTCGACTAAATAAATAGAGTTATCAAATTTTAGGTCATATTTTGTTCAAGTATACTGTTACGGTCAGTAATTCATTAAACATGATTAAAGGAAAAAACCACAAGAATGAACAATAAAAACACAAATACAAATATTCAATAAGCACGAGACACAGAACAGCTCAGTAAATCTCCATCGTAGTGGTGTTGAAGTCTCTTTGGACGGTCCCGTTGCTCTTGGTACCCTGAAATTAAATGAAAAAACGCACTAGTAACTCGAAATTCTTAACAGTTGTATAATAACGTACCTGATGACCAAAATCGATCAATCGGCCATCTCCGGAAAGCTCCCGTCACCAACCGTCCGTAAATGTGATCCATTTTGAAATCGAGCCATCCGGCAAAAAGATATTAGCCCTTAAAGAAATAACGAATTAATTAAATATATAAAGACTAATTAAAAACTTACGATGATTCAGAAAATTTCCAAAAACCATCACGCGCTAAATTTTTCACTCTGAATCAGCATGAATAATTTCAGACCGTCATCGTCGCGTAAACCTGCATAAACTCTGTCACTCAGAATCAACCAGTGAGGGTTTTAGAAAATCGCAGAGGACGAATCAAAACTTACTAACCAGAAGAACACACCAGATCTTGCAGAACTTGGCGTCAATTTTTCCTATAAATAGGCCAGACAATTTCAGACAATTTGCACCAAATATACAATTGGCATAATTGTGAGCGAAACGACAACATCAAACGTTTAAAACCAGAGAGGAGAATAAAATATAACGATACAATAAGAATCCGAAGCTGACACTTTTGTAGACGGCATAACAATTTCTAATCGATAGAGCCACTTTGGATAGGAATTGCAACTAATCCGAGTATCCAATTACAAAGAAACGATAATTTTGCAGCTGGTTGAATCAAAATTACGTGAGACAGCGACATCCAAAATTATTCCTGATCGACAAAGCGAAGCCAAAGACGTTAACTTTCCTCCGGATCAAAAATATTACGATAAAATGTAAATATTTCGGTGTTTTATTTTATCATTTTATTTATTGAATATAAGTATTTATCATTTAATTTATTTATTAATATTATTTATTATTTAATATATAATTCCAGTAACATATTTGAATAGGTAAATCGTGATCAAAACGATTTTATTTCGTGAATTAATCTTTAATCCGTAGCTCCGTCGTCGTCGCCGCTCCAATTCAAGATGAGAGTTCCCCAATGAATAAATCCTTATGCTAAAAATAGAAACTAGATAATCAATCGAGAATGCAAAGTGCGTAACTGAAATGCAGGCAAATCTTAACATTTTGAGTGACACGCCCGCTAGTATGAGTGAAATATCAACCGACCAGAATCGTACAGTAAACGACAGAGAGGCAGGGAAATCGCGGTATATCTCTGGCGTTGCCCAAATAATGAATGAACCTAACCTGAATCAAGAGATCGTAGTATTTACAAGTGTAATTAAAAAACGGATTATGTTTTCAGTCTAATAAATGATAATTTGAATGAGTTTAGTGAATAATAAATTTCAGTACTACGGTTAAATATGTAGAGTAATGATGAATTTAAATGACGGGCTATTTATATTTCAGACAGTTATCTTTATAGCAATATTGGACCCGCTCGGGAATACAATGTTAAGACAATCATTTGTGAAAGATTTCGAGCGACATTTCTAATGACGAGTATATATTACATTTCTTGAGGTTGATGATGCTATACCTAAATGTTAACAAACATAATCGAACTTCAACCATGTACATGTACACGAGGAAAGAGCAGCAATTAACACACAAGTGTTACATAACAGAATAGTTGTGAAGCGTGCTTGCGGGTTGTAGTTTGTGCTTAAATATATTCCAACTCTGGATGGTTTAATTTTTTTTAACAAGTTCAGTGTAAATAATGAATTTCTGAACAAGTCTTACTTAGTTGCCTAATACATATACCAATGACAGTAAAACACTGAGTGAATTGATATTCTGTTAATCGATAATATAATACGATAATAATTAGTAATATAATAATAACTGAGCGAATTGATAATATAATCTGATAATAATTGGTAGTTGAGAAATATCGTGATAGTGCCTATAAATAATAATCCCAACTAACCTTACAGATGATGATCATATCTCATAATGATTACTTTTCTTTAAGACAGTTACGATCTCCTCGAAGTATCTCATCAATCGACCAGGACTATAGTAGTACAAACAGAATGCAAGGTGAACACGAGCTCAAGAGAATCCTCACACAAATTTAACTAAAGCATAAGTGACGCATACAGAGAGCGACGGCAAATATCACACTAATTGTAAATAGTCAGTCCCGAGCGGTGCTGAGCTAGTTGGGGGCCCATAGCCTTTCTCAACTAAGTAGAACCCGATGGCACTCCAAACCTGGCACTACTAGTTAGATGTTAGGCGAGAGAGATGCACCCAAACACCTAATAAAATAAACACATAAAATTAAATGAGAGATGTAGCGGGTTGTGGTTGACCCCTTAATAACCACTGGGGGCTCATGAGCGTTCAAGAATGTTACTACTCAATGGGGTCGTAACAATACCATTATTAGTTTGGGAAACAATCATTTAGTATATTGGTCGTTAAACTTACAGACAATAAGAGTATTTGAAAAGATAATTCTTAAATCCAAGTAATTTTTAGCTTGATAGTTTTAAAAAAGAGATTGAAATTGCATGCGATAGTCATAGACTGCTAAAATATTGCTTAATAGTTTTAAAAAATTAATTTTTTGAAAGTTTCGGCAATTTCAAAAATGCGACATTAAAAACAACTAATTATTATTTATTTTAAATGTTGAATCACAAACTCACAAAAAAAAGGATTAAGTTTGATATCTTTGTATATTTGACATTGTGTTATATATTGCTTATGATATAAAATAATAATTTCAAAAGTCAGGCCTCAGTCTAACTGGAAAAATTATAGTTATGTGAATGAATTTCCAACATGGTCAGAAAAAGCTGGAGTATTGTTGATAAATATAAGATATGTTTAAATGTGACATTAAAATTGATAATTTCAAGATTCTGCGTGAGCATTTTAAACAGTTATTAGACAAGTGTTATGTCAAAAATTATGTTGGCGTATCTAGGTGATTATTAAAATTAAAATGAAGAATCAAAACTAAGAAGATTCTTTTTAATAAAATATTTATTGTTGATATAAAATATGTATAATTTTAACAAAACAACTTATTTAAGTGAATTTATAAATTTGGTAAGATGGAGAAATGAAATTTGTTTACTCTGATGTGGTTTTAGATAAATAAAGATATATTATTGAAAATATGTATAATTATATGCTAGATTACAATTTAAGCTCTCCCGTACCTTTTAATATTTTTCGATAGGTTCAATAATTCTCCGTTTTTATTGTTATTATTTATATTCTCCTCTTTCGCTCAATTTAGCAATCATTTTTATACTATCCCGTGCAGTAATTATTTTAATGACTCTTGTAATTATTTTAATAGCGTCCGGAAGCGATTATCTTTCAACTGAAATCTCTGAATCGCTTTGACCTTTCCAAACTGTATTTTTTAATTAATGAATATTTCCTCTTTACAGTTCTTTTTTTATCTTTTCTGTCTTATATAGAATTAAGGGTCCTTTTCTTGTCTTAAATATAATTAAGGTCTCTTTTTAACTTGAAATTTTTTCCTTTTATATACTTTCGTCTTGAATTTTATTCTTCCTAATTTACTTTTTTAATCAAATTAATTATTTCTCTATAATAAATATCTTTCTATAAATTCTTAACTGTTTATCTTTCTATATATTCTAAATTCAATTATTTATATATAAATTATATTTATTTGGATAAAAAGATAAATAAAATCTTATTTTATCTCATAATTAAAACAAAAATTTATTATTTTCAATCTTTTATTATTTATTATCTCAACAATTACTTATTATACCCTAAAATCAACCACTTCATTGAAAATATATGAATTAAATCATTTAATGTTAAGAGAATGTCACTTTTCAGAAGCGGTGTTATTTATTTAATCATGTTGTTTAAAGGTCATTGTTCTAGAGGCACTCTAAAGCAACTTTTTTTCAGAATTTTAGATTTTCGTGACTTAAAGTGATAAACTAATAATACGGTTATTCAAAAAATTGTCAGTTGCAATGCGATAAATAAAAATTTAAAAACATTTATTTATATTTAAGATTTATTTCAAACGAATTTTAAATTAATCAAATAAAAAATTTGGACCTCCGCGAGGAGCACATGTATTTTCGGTCATTTCAATCACCCGTAGACAGTTTGTGTAATACGACTAAACACCAAATTAAACAATGGCTCGGTAATGACTGCTCGGCACAGAAATTAGTCTCAGCGACTCATCAAATGTTCTTCCACAAATAATACCAAGTGATAAAAGCAAATAAATATTGAAAGATAGATGAATTTGTTTAACTGAAGGTCACCGTGACAACCGACACCGCTCGACCATGACAACTGCTACAGACGCGTGACAACAGACCTACCACATGGACCTCAAGGCCTATCAGGTTTGTTTATCTCTCAATCGACATATAATCGATACGGATCTTCAAGAACTTCTGTCCCAATGCACCGGTCGTATATAGAGAGGCAACGAATGTCGCTGGGAGGATCAGGAGGCAGAGGGAGGTCATGGAGAGACTCGACGAGACGCGGAAGACGATATATAGGAGCGAGCCAAGACGGGGGCCGAGCAAGGGGCGGGACGCGGTGTGTCTGTTTGATGTCCCGATCGACAAGACTGTCCGACGGGCCGTGTACGGCTCCAGACACGACTACTGGCTGCTGCATCGGCACTTAGACAACCGGCCACCCGATCAGATCTGGCAGCTCCTCGGTATGCCTTCTCGCCAGTCCCTTTCGATCCGCGCGTCTGTCTCTCGACCAAGGATCCCCCACTTCAAGTTATAACACACACACAATTCATATAAATATATACGCTGCGGTGCTCTATTACTATTATATGTGCCCCTCTTGTGGCAGTGCGGTGCTCTATTACTACTGTTTATTTTGGTATTACAGAGAGAATCTATTTTCACTGATCCGGTTTTATTTAATACAGATTCAATTGGCAAATTGCTGTTTATGATTGTGGTTATCATCATTGGAACTTATTATGATTATTATTAAGATTTATTATAATATAAATTTCAGGCAATGTATTTAAAAGACATTCAACGATTATTCATTTGAAACAATGGTATCTTTTAGGAAGATAATTATATACACATATATATATATATATGTGTGTGTGTGTGTGTGTGTAATTGCCGAATTCATGAAATCCGAAAAATTAAGTCTGATATGTAAAAATATCAATTTAATATGAAAAATGCTGTATTTAATATATAAAAATAATTACATGTATAAAAAGAGCTTTTTATATTGCAACGTTTTTATTCACTTTTGTTTCTTAATTTTTGCACTGTTTAGAATTTTTATAGTCAATTTTTTCCACCATATTGTCCTTAAAATTTTAGTTTTCTATTTGAAAATATTTAATCACTCTATTCTCACTAAACAAACACAAAATACACAAATTTTTACGAAATATTTAACTAATTTAGATATCAACTGTTTACATAAACTATTAAAATCCCTATACTTTCAACAACGCCATTTATCGATGTTCTTCTTCAATTCCTATATATTTAAATTGACCGGTATTAGCGTTAACTAGAATTGATAAAATAAAAATGATGAATAAAAATTAATTTATATCTGATTTGATCTATTAATAATTATTAATTAACAACAACGGAGATTCAAATTTGATCAAAACAAAGATTCAAATCATTTTATTATAAAAAATTTACCCGTATAATTGTCTCCATATAAATTGTTTTTTGCCAAAATGACAACTTAGACATGTCCGATCAACTTGAAATATTTTTTTCA
This sequence comes from Girardia tigrina, assembly GCA_001938485.1. Lineage (NCBI taxonomy): Eukaryota > Metazoa > Platyhelminthes > Tricladida > Dugesiidae > Girardia > Girardia tigrina. The sequence continues at coordinate 12,170 of MQRK01013376.1, read as the reverse complement.
TGCATTGTCTTCGGGTTTTCATCTACTCTGAAAATTTCAGCCCGATGGCTAGTTGGTCAAATTTGAGTTGAAAGATTTTTCCCGGGCAGAATGACAAACCGACAGATCGACAACAAGTGAAGTTTATAAAAACATGGTAATATTAATTTATTATGAAAATTATCAGTTTCAAATGAAAAAATATAATTTAAATTTGAAAAAAATAATTTATATATAGATTTATTTATTTATTTAGATTCCAAATGTAAAATTTTTATTCATATTTATTTAAACTTCTTTCTTGGGGACAAAATGAATTACAAACGTGTATTTTAAAAACATTTTTCATATTAAATTTATTTTTTTCATATTAAATAGATATTTTTCATATTAAATACAGAATTTGTCCATAATAAATTGATTTTTTTTCATAATAAATTGATTTTTTTTCATATTAAATACATATTTTTTCATTTTAAATGTTAAGATAAATTTCATAATTGAATTAGAAAAATTTGCGTTATTAACGAATTCGGGAATTAGACAAATTTGACAGAACACACACATTTATATATACGTGTGTGTGTGTGTGTGTGTTTATAACCCTATTAGAATCAAAAATAAACATCATTAGATGTAAATAAAATAAAATATTACAGAGTTTCTAAGAAATTCGAGGTGATAAATATGTCCCTAAAATCTAAAAATTTTATTTGATTAAATCTTATTATTTCTAAGTGAAAATAAAATTTTCTTATGGATAAATATGCCCCTATGTACATCAAAGGATAAAAAATAGCAGTTTAATTTCGACATGAAAAATTCCATTTCTACTTTTATAATTATTCTATACTTAAATTTAAACAATAAAATTAACAATAATAATGAGCAAATGTATTCCTATTGGTTTCTAATATAAGAGGAAATTTATTTTAGTCTTTTTAGTCCGTATAAAAAAGTGATTTTTATAAATCTATTGTGTGTTTATTTTATTAATGATGAGTTTCAACCTTATACAACTGATAATGAAACCGACAATTTTTCATTAAAAAATTATTTCTTAAATTTTCTAAACAAATTACTGAAAATACTTTTTTATAATTATTATTTTGATTTATTTTATTTTTGTTCTATTTTTACACAAGTATAAACTTATAATTTTTGTCAGTTGGTACAAATTAGTAAATTCTATTGACAAATATGGATTTAAAATAAAAATAACAAACACTTGATCACAAATATTTTGGCGTAAACCCAAAAAACGTGAATACTTCAACATAAATGTAATAAAATTAATTTTCATTAAAGTGAAATTCAAATACTTTCCGTTTTTCATAAATATTAGGTTGTTACAATAGGAATGCATGTTTTAGATTTTTTTGTATTTACCGCAATGTTATACGACTAAAGCATGTGTGATGTTATGAGTCATTTGAAAGCTTAAGTTATACTCTGTCGGATATATTTGTCTAAAACTTATTATGTTTCTTCTGTTAATAATTTCGATTTTGATTGAAAATGTCAAAACGTGATGTTCGCCACATTTATTTCTACGAGTTCAAGTTAATGCGTAATACAGCTGAAACCGCTCGAAACATCAACGAAGCTTAGGGTAAGGGAAGTGTCAGCGAATGCACGGTGCAGTGCTGGTATCAAAAGTTTCGCTCTGACAATACGAGCCAGGAAGATGAGCCTCGTGGCAGCCGCCTATCGACGATTGACAACGACGAATTGAAGGAGCTGGTGGAAGATGATCCGCTTACAACTGTTTGAGCACTCACAGAAGAGCTGAGTGTTGATCCATCAACCGTCGCTCGGCACTTGAAGCAAATTGGAAAGTCGAAATAGCTCGATAAATTGGTGCCTCCTGAACTGAATTAAAGTCAAAAAATCTTCGTTTTCAGGTGTCTTCCGCGCTCCTTCTGCGCAACAAGAACGACTCGTTTCTCAATCGGATTTTGACGTGAGATGAAAAGTGGATTATCTACAAGAATCGACGGCGTTTGGCACAATGATTGGACCTTGAAGAGTCTCCTCACCACTTTCTGAAAAAGAAAGTCCACCAAAAGAAGGTTATGGTGACTGTTTGGTGGTCTGCAGCCGGTCTCATATATCATAGCATTTTGAATACGGGTGAAACGATCACCACAGAGAAGTACTGCCAGCAAATTGACAAAATACATCACGAGCTCCAATGTTTGTACCCGAGATTGGTCAATATGAAATTGATCAATATGATTGGTCAAATGAATATTCTCCACCACGACAATGCCCAACCACACATCGCAAAACCGACCTTACAAAAGCTAAACGAATTGGGCTACGAAATTCTGCTTCAACCATCCTACTAGCTTGATCTCTTACCCATCGATCACCATTTTTCAAGCATCTGGATAACTTCCACTAGAAAAAAATGCTTCAAAAACCAAGGCGACGTCAAAAAGGCATTTAACGCTTTCCTCGCATTCAGAACTCAGGAGTTCTACACTTAAAGCATCAATAAACTTGTTAATCGTTGGCAAAAATGTATTCATTCTGATTAATAATTAATTCGATTAATAAAGTTTATTCTGTGCTGAGTTACGTTTGTTTAAAGTTTAGGTTCAAAAGCCTGCATTCCTTTTGCAACAACCTAAAATTATTTATATTGGCTGTTTTTTATTAATTCAATGACTTTTGAATTACTTAGATTTATTGTGAAAATTAATTTTTAAGGTAGCATAAAGGTCTTACAACTTAGATATTATATAAATATTGGAAAGTCAAAAAAACTCATTAAGTTTTGTCGTTACAAAAAATGTTAACAACCTTTCATGACGAAAATATTCATATTTAGATTCATAAATGTTGAAAATGATCATGGTAACTTATAAAAGTTGGACATGCTCGTCTTGGAATCGGTATTTATTAATCAGTAATAACTGATAAATGTACACGGCATACTTGCCTGACATTCCATTTAAAATAAACGTACTTATTTGGTATAAAAATAATGATAAAGGTGACGTTGTTAGCTATTGAAAAATTCAAAATATTTATGTTAATAATTGTTTATTCGCTCATGGGCTCTTTCATCTAGATATAAAGGATGTAATGACAGCCTTAATAAATTAAACAAATTATTATAAGATAACGGATATTCAAAATCGATAGTGCAGAAATTAACAAAGGAAACTATTGATAAATTAATTGACAAAAAAAGTAATACTAAAATTTTAGGTGTTCAAATTCAAGAGCAATCTTGCAACACTAATGATAAAAGGTTGGGAATTGGTTATGTGTTAACTGTGCCATATTCAGAGGGGTTTAAAATATTTAAAAATTCTATTTTGAAAGCGTTAGATAATGTAATAAGTTTAAAAGTAATATCCAGCACTCAGAAAATTGAAAGCATGTTCGGCAATAAATCTCCAACGCCACTGGGATTGTGTTCGGATCTCATTTACCAATATACATGTAATGGGTGTAACGCCACATATATTGGAGAGACTTCGCGTCATCTCTGTAAGAGAATCCAGGAACACAGTCCCAATGAAGGTGGAAGTAACATTGCAGAACATAGAAGACATTGTAAAGGAGATATAAATTCACAACACTTTAAAATTCTGTGCACAATTTAAAAATTATTGGGAGAGAGTGAAATGTGAAGCGTTATATACAAGATCTTTGGATCCTAAAATTAACGTTCAAACTGCACTCTCTACAACTTTGTTGAGAGTTTTTAAATGAAGTACTGATTACGTATTGATTGCACAATCATTAACTGCACTATATGAGTAAATTTCGTTTGAAAATAATCATTTGTTCTGACGATGACGGTTAAACCGTCGAAATCAATAAATATTTTCAATTGGCTTTCGAATTTTGATTTTAATAATCTGCCAAATTTGTTTCAATTTATTCACAATTATTTTATTTATAAATATTTATAGTTTCATTCATTAAAGTACTACATGATAATCATCATACATCTTTGAAGCAGAAATATCGCCTTATCATTAGAAAACATCACCAACTTGTATTAATAAAAAAATCTCTCTTGCATAAGAATAATAATAACGAATTTAAAAGGAATTCGAATTTAATGAGTTGTAAGACTTGTCCTGGAGAACTTCACTGATTTGCAATTGCTCAGTCGAATAAACCACAAACTTGTTTATGGAATTCGACTGAGATAAAACATGAATGAATAAATGAGTGCGAGCATAAATAAATGAGAATAATGATTGGAATTAAATTAATTTAATAGCTCAATATGATCGTAATTATCGGTGCTTCTCGTTGACAAAAAAAATAATTGAGTTAATTCAATTTTTAAATTTAAGCTCCTCGTTCAAAGATGTAATCTATAAATTAAAAAAGTTCTAAATTCAATTTTATTACTCCAAAAATGCATTTTTAAAATTATTTATAAAGTTCTCAAAATAAAGGAACTATATACTGATATTCTATTAGCAGTATTGAGCACACTCAAAGTTCGCCAGCTCAAATAACCGTAGTCAAATACAGTTTTTTACATTGATTTCAAAAATTTTGTTAAGAGCTTAAAATATTTTATTTAGTTATTCAAATTTATCATTTAACCTTTTCTTAAACACTATTTTTTTAACCGTTAATTGGTTACTATTACCAATTTAACAATTGAATTTAATTAATAAAATATCGTAAATTACCCAAGGGGCTGTCCGTAAATGACGTGACGCGATTTTACCAACTTTCAAACCCCCCTCCCCCTCGTCACATTTCGTCACAAAAGGCCTGACCCCCTGGAATATGACGTCACAAAGCTCTAACCTCCCATCTACACTTCCCTTTTGTTACCGTAAAGTGCTTAAATAGATAAAAGTTGATTGAACTACGTGCATCATTCAGTTTTCTAGTCGATTCACTAAAATTTTTACGAGTCACTGATCATATTTAATGAGTAGAGTCGAGTCAAAGTATTACAGCGATAAGCAAAATCAAAATAAGAAAAATTTATAATACACTTTATTTATTCCATTGATTAATTCATAAAATTTAGCCCTCTACATTCTCCCATGGCGAATGAAAGTGCTCTTTCATGGAATAAACAGGGAGAGCACAAATCTCTGCATCCAGTGGAGTGAAGATACCATTCAGATCAAAGTCTTCTTCGTCTATTCGATCCATATTCGCTCCATTTTCTTCGTTCGCAAATTTAACCATTAGTTCACGTTGACGTGAAGCGACCCTTTGTGGCCTAGTGTGTTTAGGCGGAACAATAATCGATTCCTGCTTGTGGGCAACAGAATGGCGACGGAGCAAAACTAATGACGCAAAGTATATATGACATATCTTGCAAATCCTATCACTAAGAAGATATTGTATTGATGGACAGTACAATTCATATGGAATCGAGCGATAAATATTTGAAAAGTGAGGAAGAATGTCGTCCACTTTCATGCTTCGTTGAATAAACATAGATGGGAATTTATGAGATTCTCCATATGTTGACCTTTCTGGAATACGTAGACCTTCGCTAGTTTGAATAACTGGTAAAGGAGCAGGAAGAAATCTTTCTGTTATCACACTAAAATATGAGCTTCTTGGTTTCGAACAACACTTATTGTCACAACATTTTACTATCTGTGTCAAGTATTGGTGTGTTCGTATGTGAATGCCGTACCACTTCTGATTTCTAGACAAGAGGTTTGTTTGCTGAAGTTCAGATTCTGTTGGCTCGATATATTCAGCTACTATCGGAAAGTTATCGACAATCAAGTGTGACAAAATTTCAGCTAGAGTTTCTCCCGCAAACTTAAAATTATTTTTCTCTAAGTCAGCGTCCATGGTAATACATCTTTCGTTCAATTGACTACCATAAAGGTCATGTGACAATATCAATCCAGTAAGTTCTCTGCTTAGTGGCGCCATTTTTCTCTCGACCCTATTAAATTCACTTCTTCATGGAGCATTAGTAGCAACGAATAAAACGTCAAAAGCTAGATTAAGAAAGTGGTGAACTGCAACAGTAATCACCTTTTCGTATCTCGGATTCTCATCCGGACAACCATCAACTGTCAACATTCAAACAGGCTTGACCAATCGATCAATACCAGTCCTGGTAATTATGTCAAATTCCTTAAGAGTAAGCAATTTATGAAAATCAAGTACATGGATGAATGATGTTGATGACGATTGTTTTCCTGATCTAATTGTTATGTACGTCGGTCTCGAATAACCAACAGCTTCTCGGTTGCCCAGACCATTACACTGAATTTGAATTCCGTCATATACCGAAGGAATAAACTTGTGTGTGGCAGACACAAGTAAAAATCGTATTTCGAAAATTAAAAATTGTATTTCAAAAAATAAATAATTTTTATCAAAAATTAACAATTGCAATTCATAAAATAAATTTTGTTTTGTAATTTGTGGTATGTTCATCATTTCGATGTGACATCACATTCCCCAAATCACCCCATCCCCCTAGTCACACTTCGTCACAAATTTTTTACCCTCTCCCTTCTTCCTGTGTGACGTTATTTATGGACAGCCCCCGAAGCGATAATTTATTTTGATAAGATTTATTTTGATAATTTATTTTAATAATAAGATATAAGATATTTGATTACGCATATCAAGCGTTCCAGATCTCTTTGAATTGATGCATTAAATAATTTTGCATTATCTTAATGCTCATTAATATAAATTTAACTCAATAAATAACTGCATTATCAATTATATCTATATTTTGAGTTAGACATATACAAATAAGAAAATTAAATATTTAGTTTACAATTATCCTTTCTTTTCACCGCACACTCACAAAAAATAAAAAGTGTTTCTTAAAAAAGTCTTGAAAAATTTTGATGTCATTAATGTGAATAAAAAAATATGTGAATGCGATTTTTTAAAAATTTGTGTTTGTAATTTTAGTGAATTTTTAATGAACAATTTGTTATATATTAATTATTAAATAGATTAAATCAACGTTTAATTCAGTGTTGTAATTAATAAGATAACCAGCCTCCATGCCGCTTATACATTCTTCTAATATTTTTATACAAGATGCTGATTTTATTAGATTTTATTTCTACAATTAGTCTCATAAATTTTATCAACCGATGTTCAATACAGATAGATTTATATAATTTTTAATATATTTTTTTAAAAAAAATAAGATAAATATTTAAAATGTTTTAATTTTCAATAAATTTATTTTTAGGAACTTAACACGCGAACATTTTATTTCCATATTCCCTTTAGCACTCTTACCTCTCAATGACCGCAATAGAAATTATTTAAAATAAAAATATAAAATAAAATATATGAAAAAGCAAAGCACAACTACATAAATACAAAATATTAAAAAAATTAAACATTAAAGTCAATATACAAAATTTCGATATTTAAATTTGAAAATTAACTTATTAAAAATTGTTTATTTCACTTTTTGTTTTTATTTTTTTTAATTTTATAGATAAAAATCATAATAAAATTTTAATGTTTAGAAATTATTTGAAATAAATGTCACTTTATTAATTTTCAGATTTATTTTAACAATTTAATATTGCGAAAAATAATTTAAGTAACAAAAATTTTTGTTGTTAACACTTTCATTATGTATCTTTTTAATTTCCATTTTTTTTAGTAAAAAAAGCAATTAATTTTACAAAATTAATCGAACTGAAATAAAAAGTATTATACTAAAATATTTCTTCCAAAAAAATTCTCATTATTTAAATTTTGTAAGAGATGACACAAAAAATCGCTTAAAAACGAGTTTCAGCGTATCCATAATAATTTTTAATTATATACACTAAAACCTCGATTTGCGTCGTTTTCGAAGTTGCGTTGTTCTTGAAATTTCGTGATTTCAGAGTTGCGTCGTTACAATTTCGATTTGCGTTGCGTAAATTTAAATTTTAGTCTAAATGTTACACGAGCAATAGATAATGCTATCAATTGCTATAAAGAAATTTATCTAGAAAAAAAGCGGGAAAAGTTCAGCAAACTTTGGACAACTTTGTAACCAAATCAGTTCGAGAACCAAACCAGTCTACAGAAATAATGATAGATTTAGAATCGTCAAGTTCATCAAATTAGAATTATCAAAAAAATACAACATATAAATTACTGTGCAATGGATTTTTATTCTGTTTATTTAATGAAATTTTATGTTATTTTATTTAATATTTAATGAATTTGTGTTAAATTTTATTTTTTATTTGATAAATTTATGTATTATATTTTATTTATGTTGGTTTATGTATATTATGTACATATATAATAATTGAAATAAAAATAGTTTATAATGCAAGGAAATATTTTATTCAGTACTAATCAACAAAATAGTTATATAGGAAAATGAATTTCGATTTGCGTCGTCATTTTCTGGCCAAATTAACGACTCAAATCTAGGTTTTAGTGTATTAATATAAAATTTTAGTCCATAAATAAACATTAAACTCGATATAATTCAAATCTGAAAAATTAATTTTTTAAAAATGACAACTTTTCAATTTAAGAATAAACGTACAGTCGACACGGGATAATGTAAAATGGTTTATTGTAAAAAACGTTATAATGTAAACACTTTCTGTGGAACGGCCAAGACTCCATTCATTTATATTGTAGCAACATCGTATATAGTAAAAAGTGTAATGTAAAACCTCTTGTAATGTAAAGGGCTGTAGAAGTACCAATGCAATACAGCTACATTCTTTTCACATCGCACATTGTAAAATTATATGCGGCGTACATGGGTGTGGAGGCATGTGTACATTGACGAAATTGTTAGTGCATGTCAAGCACTTTATACCAACGAATTGAGATACTGTATCAAACTGCCTAATTACACACACATTTATCTAGCCTCTTCCTTCCCATACATCTCCACTAAACAGTGTGTGTGGGTGAGTGAGTGCATTAGGCAGCTTGACATTAGCTCATCACTATAGTACAGTACTACATGGATGTATGGATTATTTAGAACATTTCATCGCTTCACTAAAACGCATGACATATCCAAAAGGAATAGTAGCAGTAGACGTGACCTTGATTTCAATGCTAAATATGAAATCATTAGCGAACTAGACAAAAACCCAACAGCAAACCCTTCTCAAATAGCTGCCAAATACAAAGTTTCAAATGCAACTATCACGAGAATCTACAGTGAGCAAAAGGAAAAGATTCTACAACGTGTTCAATCAGGAGATTATCGAAATGCTGCTAAACGTGTTCGACAGGTGACGTTTGTTGATGTCAACAGAGAGCTGCTAACATGGTTTAAAAATGCCGATGCGCAAAATCTTGAAGGACTCACAGGAGCAGTGTTGTTGGAAAAGGCACAACAACTTGCGCAATCGCTTGGTCATGAAAATCCTGGTGTTCTAAAATTGGGGTGGATCGAACGTTGGAAAGCCATGCATGAGATTGTTCACAAGTCAATATCTGGAGAAGCCGGAAAAATTACTCCTGAAATGACTAATGAGTGGATACTGTATACGTTGCCATCACTACTGAAAAAATACAAACCAGAAGATGTGTACAATATTGATGAGTTTGGATTATTTTGGAAGTTATTGCCAGAAGGGACGCTCACCTTTAAGAACAAAAAATGTATTGGAGGCAAGAGAAGTAAAGAGAGACTGACTATTTTGTGTGGCTGTAATATGACTGGCCGTGACAAGTTACCGCTACTGGCTATTGGAAAAACTGCAGTAAGTATAACGTTACATTTATTTTTTAAAAGCCATTTCTATAGTGTATTATTCTGCATATGTCTATTGTAGAGTCCTCGAAGCTTTAAAGGCGTGAAACAATTGCCAGTTGAATACGATAACAATAAGTGTGCTTGGATGACCGCCTGTCTATCAAAAAGATTGGCAATAAGATGAAATGCTTGGGTCGAAAGATTGTCATTATCATGGACTGTTTTTTTTTTATTTCATTAGGGGCCTCCATTTATTACATACCCAAAAAAGTTAATATTTTAACCCCCTCCTCCCCCCATTGCACCCTGTACATTTTGAACTACCATAAGCACATAAAAATTGAGTCTCGAACCACCATTTTTATACCATATTCTAAATTTCTTCCCACAATCACTGTATCGAAACAAATGCTGGAGTAATTATTAGAGTAAAGCTAAAAGGAACAGAACAACAACAATATGCGTCAAAGATTCTTACAATTCCAACTCTATATTTTTACACCAACATTTAATTCTTTATTAGTTTTCTTTCCACCTTTGTTGATAGAATGATGGTGTTCACACAGCAGAAAAATAAAAAGATGTTTTTAAGAAAACCATTGCATGTTTACATATTTAATAATTACCACCCCCATTATCATACGCACCCATACGCAATATCTTTCAAATTTAAACACCCCCCTCCCCCTTCAGTGCGTACATAATATATAAAAAAATACATTTAAAAAAGACATTTATATATAATACAGCGAAAATTGATTAAAATAAAATCATAATATCGATTAGAAATTAATACAAAATTTTAATCTATAAATAATAAAATCGATATAAAATTGCGATTTTTAAATTCATGAAATAAAATTGACATTTTAGAGATCGTTTGTTGCGCTTTTAACAATTTGTAGATTGAAATTTAAATATTATTTTCTAAAATTTCCATTTTTAAATGAGAAACATTTGATATTTTACAAGTTAAAATAATAAATATAAAAAGTTGCACAAATTAATTTTTTTTCAACAAGTTTATTTTCTAATTTCAGATTTTTTAAGTACGAAAATATTTTTTTATTTATAAAACACATAAAATAAAGCAGCGAATTTATTAAGAATGAACTGAATGAGGAACACGATTTAGAGTAATTCCAATAATCAATTTTTGTATATAATTGAAATATTTAAAATTTGCGCGGTTCATATGCGACATTTGATGCAGATAAACAAGCGGCGCCATTATCCTTATATTACGAATTGTTATTTTTAAGAATTTCTCAAATGAAATAACAAAAATCATTTGAAAATTATCATCGTTCAATTTATTACAAAATAATTTCAATTTTATTTTTTTTTGACAAATTTTAAGTAAAAAATAATTTTTAACTTTGAATTTAATTCATTTTTATTTAAAATAAAATAAAAAGAACAAATTCGTATTTTCCGTCCACAAAAATAAATAAAATTGAAAAAGTAAAACAACGACAAAAACGCGAATGAAATACGACGACAGGAACGAGGAACAAATCGCGATTTGATTCGTTAATTAAACGACAGAAATCGATTAAATAAATAAATCAATAATATAAAATTTGTTTCAATAATCGATAAAATAACGATGATCGACAATAGAACACAACCAAGCGAAGGGGGCGCGCTGGCAAGTCTGATCCGCGCGATCACGAGTGGCGGTGACGCTACCGAGGGACAGAGGATTGAGGCGATTCTGCGCGCGGGTGAGTTGACGAGCGCGGCGGACATCGCCAGTATTAACGACCGCACCATTGACAACCTGGAGCGATTCATCAGACGCAAGTGCGCCTCGATGACGGTGGACGAGCGCAAGCGGTTCCTGGAAGACGATCTGCTGAACGCGCCCGAGAGGTTCATGATCGCGCCGGGCCTGTCGCAGAGGATCATCAACACGTGCGGCAAGATCGGCGCGCTCTACAAGGCGGGCGGCACACTCGATGGGCTCAGCTTACTGCGGGACACTCGCGAGACAAAAACGACCGCGCTCTCCCTCGCGAGTGACCCTCGAGCCGACTGCATCGACCTGGCGCGCTACTCGAGCCTGACTCCGCCTCTGCTCGAGCAGGACTCTCTCAACGAGACCCGGCCCGAGACAGAGGCCGAGATCAAGCGCGAGTGCAGCCTGGACGAGGACGCGTTCGTCAAGCAAGAGCCCGGCCTCGTTGAGGGGTTCCTGGTTGCCAACCGGTCACTCAACATGGCCGTGCCCAAGCGCGCCTCGCGTCCCAAGCGACACTCGGTCGCCGCCTTCAGGACCAACGCCATGGACTACTACTACTCGAAGGTCGTTGAGGACGGCATGCGCTTCTTCAAAAAATGCGTTCTCGTTCCCAAGGTACACTTCGATATCGAGTTGGACGTGAAGGGCAAAATCGAGAATAAGCGGATCGCGGATTACGTGTGCTACCTATGCCAATCGCCCGTGCGGCCCGAGAAACGACTCAAGTTCTATCTGACGGAGAAGGGCGCCGTCATCAACTCCAACATC
>MQRK01013174.1:0-10201 GCA_001938485.1 Girardia tigrina | reverse complement strand
ATATATATATATATATATATATATATATATATAATTCGTCATTTATTAAAGATCCTTGAAACAATATTTAAAACTTAATTTTGGTTAAAAAAAACTTATTATTACGAGTAATGAAAATCAAACAAATAATGAATTAAAAAATTGGTTCAGCTCATTTTCGTCAAATGAAAACGATCCGAGATGGGACAGCCGATCCAATTAGCGCGGCCGAACGCCACCGTCCAATGACAAGTATCGCTCATCTATTTAAATAAAATTCCCCAATTTTCCAATGAACATCATGAAGCGTTCTTCATTTCACATCGATGATATTTTAATTGAAAAATTAACCAAAAATCGTAAAAAAACCGACGATTTTTCGACAATTAATTCCAGCTTGAAATCCTTGAAACATTCAGAAACATCACAAAAATTGGAAGTTGTCGGAGAAAAATATTTCATTAATCAAAACGCTCTTAATTCTTTGATCAACATGACCCGATCACAGATCCAGAACATGAACGAGAGTTTCCGGTGCGGATTAGGTGAAGCATTTTCGTGAGATTTTATTAAATTTTACAAATATTTTTTGGAAGTATTTTGGTGTTTTTATTCTTCTTCTTCTTATTATTATTATTATTAATTACAAATCTTTATTTTTCATTCAAATTAATGCTGAAAAATATAAATTAATTGTTTATCGACCTTTTACTTTTTGAAGACATTCAATAACATTATATCCTTTTATTATAGGATTCAATTATTATTATTCTTTTCTGGTCTTTAGATAAAGGTTTAACCCGAAGAGAAAGGGTTACGACAGCCGTTCCAGAAGTGAGATTGGGATTGTCGTAAATCATAGGATAACAAGAAGGTTTAATATTTTAATATTAATCCCTTTGATTTTAATGAAAAAAGAAAATTGTCTAAGACATATTCAAAAGCTTTTTCAAGATAACCAAGAACGACGAGCCATTATTAATTCTCTTTTTCTCATAAAGATTTTGCTGGACATCCAAATGAATTTTTCAATCATTAATAACTTAACATAAATACAAGTTCTTGGATGACTACCAAGATTTTATTTATTTTGAGGGAGGGAAATAATCATTGACATATATTATTCATTGATTATGACTTTAGATTTTTTAAAATGTTTTGCAAGATTGAAACTTATCTTGGTTAGGGTCGTGTCTCTTCAGATTCTTTGATCCATCTCCTTTTCACGACAATTTTTGTATTATAGCCCTGGTATTTTCCTTTTGTATCTTTGTTAATTATTTTTATTTAAATTTTCTATTAAATTGAAGTATTAAAAAACTTAAATTTTTTTGTCTTTTCAGTTCAGTTTAAAACTACAAGTTCATATTAAATAAATTGCTTTGTTTTTTTATATTTTATAAAAAAACTTCAAATTGTTTTCTTTCAAGAAAAAACAATCACAGAAAACATTCAAATTACACGTTTTGGAAATCAAAGACAAATTTTTATCATGGTTACCTTGAAGCTGGTCGTTTAAAAGGTCGTCTTATTAATGTATAGATAGTTCACCCTTAGGAAGGGACTTTTCAACAGTTTACCATGGTTCCTTGTATATACAGTCGTTAGAAAGAATTAAAATAAAACCTTAAAATCTATATTTCAGATGTGGATATCTTGCCACTAAAATTAATACCATTTTGTATTATTTACTTTGAAGTTGTATTTCGATTATAATTTATATGATCTTACTTTCGTACAAATAACAAATTTACTTTACTTGAACAGTAGTCAGAGCACATATAGAAATTTCATGGAATATTGGAGAGGTTTTAAAAAGTTCTACACTTTAAAAATACAAGTTAGGTTTACAAATTCTTAGATTTGTAATTTGTAATTAGAGATAAACATACAAATAGGTCTAAATTTTCAATAATATATATATACTCTACAACTTCCTACAATCTCCGTAGAGGATTACTTTGTTTCTAAACAAATTGAGATATGGAATTATTAGATTTTACAAAATAAATTCTGACATTCGGTAAAATATATAAAAAATACTTAAAAAAACTTCAAATATCTGAATAATAACAAGTTTTTCGTAATGAAAATCTGATTTTTTTATTTCTATTTAAACATTTTATTAACTCATATCCTTCAAGAACCATATCAAACGATATTGCTCATCTTTTGCAAGAACTAATTTTTTAACATCCTTTATAAAACAACACTCAAACAATTTTCGTATTAAATCTTCACTCGGTGATCTTTATGCTTCACATTGAAACCTTTCAACTTGATTATGTGACCAATTTTATGAAGCGAAAATGAAAAATCACTAGACCAAGAGATGTCTGGTAATGCATCTCGATTTTTTTCCTGTTTTATGTGGCTTACGTCCTTGTCATATTCAAAATATACAATTTCTAAGTCCTTGTAACTTCAGGTCAAAATTTGGTTGAAAAAAATCGATCTAATTGAGAAGAAACCAGCTTTAACTTCGAAGTAAAATGAACATATACGCCTATATAAATACGTACACGAAACTTTATAAATCTCACAATGGTGCTACTCGTTGTAATGCAAGTGTCATGCATTTCCAGCACTAAATCCTGAAAGATGCTTCGTCATCCATGATCAGCATTCTTCAATTCTCACTCACAATCAGTAAATCTAATATTTAAAATTTGTTTGCCGTGTGAGTAAAGTTTTCTTTTTGACATGGATAACTCTACCAGATCATTCAATGTTTTTTAATTGACTCAACCTTCATATTGAGCTAAAGCATTTCATATCTTACTGAATGTCTTCGAAACTTTTCAAAATATCTATGCACTACTTAAAAACGCTTTGGTTGATTTTCTTTTATGATATCTTAATTGAGATTCATTAACTAACAGATGTATAGGTATGACGTTTTTATATACTATACATCAAAAATAAGAGTGAGACATATCTGGCATTCAGTTAAGACTTCTTTTTGTGGGATTTATAAAATGTTCACAATTTTGAGCTCCATTCATAACTTTAAGCCTATTAGAGAAGTTATCTCACCGCATGACCGACTGATCTTCGCATTTATAAGCTTGTCTCAAACAATTCCTAAGATGTTGTTTGGTCACTTAATCGCATCACAGATAATCGCTATCTCATTCAATCGGATCACGTTTGATCGAGTCATAGAACCTCCTCAGACATGAGTGATTCCATAAGAATGAAGGGAAGAAGATTCATTTCTTTAGAACTAGAAAATTTCATATGACAAATTGGTTGTCAAGCGTCTTTGTAAGAGATTGAAATTTACCAATAGTTGGTTTGATAATTTTCAGAAATGAAGTAAGCATTCATTACCAAAGCACAATTGAATATGCTGTTTTACTGATACATAAAAAGTTAAGGAAGATTTTGTATTAATAAAAATAGGATATAAAAATTTGAAATAAAACTAAACATATCTATAATCTTGATCAAATTTAATTTTTTTAACGACAATAATTCCTCATCAATTGACAATGTTTGAATCTATAAAGCTCCCAAGGCTTATCTCAATCTATCAAAATTTAGAGTAACATCCTTTTACGTTAAAATAAACTGTTGCCAACAAGTAAGTTAAAGAGAATAAGTCGTCTATTAAGGTTATGCATAAGTTCTCGACGTTTTTATTAGATATTCATAGACGAGTTACAATGTGATCATTAAGATTTAATTATCAAAATCCTCCCAATTTGAATCTATTACCTTTTGCCATTTTTTCTGGCAAAAGATGAATACCTCTAGTATAAAACTCTTCATCCTAGGAATCGAGGAACTCGTCTATGCAATTTCTGACCTCATCACTATTTTTGAAGTGTCTGCCAGCCAGGGTATGTTGTGATGATATGAAAAGGTAGTAATCCGATGGTGCAAGGTCTGGTGAGTAAGTTGCGTGAGGGAAAACTTGCCAGTCCAACTGCAATATTGCTTATTTTGTTGCCGAAGAAACATGAGGTCTTGCATTATCGTGGAGCAGTATGATCTGCTTACTACCCAGGCAGGTTAATGGTCTTTTTACCTCAATTTCTTGTACTAAGCACAATAGTTGATCACTATATCGTTGTGCAGTGACTGTTTGACCAGGTTTCAATAGTTCATAATAGTGAGGTCCCAAAGAATCCAACCAGATGCATAAAAGGACTTTATGTCCATGAATATTGCGTTTCGGTGTTGATGTTGTTGTCTGACCTGGATCCACCCATGATTTTTTGTGCTCTGGATTGTCGAAGTAAATGCACTTCTCATCTCCGGTCACGATTCTCTATAGGAATGATTTCTTTTTGTGGTGGGCAAGGAGCAATATGCATGTTGTAAAGCGCTGGTTTGTGTTGCGCTCGGATAATTGATGTGGAACCCATTTTCCAACTTTCTGGATTTTCCCATAGCTTTCAATCTTAGTACTGTTGATTGATTGCATCAAAGCTTCTTGGCAAGAATTGTGGTTGATTGGGTGGCATGTTCGTTAAGAAGTGTCTGCAGGTCTTCATCGGTGTTTTCTTTTGGGCGACCACTTCTTGCTTTATCCTGCATATCTTTCTCACCATTTCTGAACTTTATAAACCATTCGCGACACGCTGATGCACCAATAGTTTCTTCGCCATAAGCTTGGTCAATCCATTGTTTTGCTTCGGCAGGGGATTTACCTAAATCAAATATGAATAATAAGCAATGTCTGATGTGATTTTTATCTTCAGCCATTTTAGACGAATCAATTAAAATATAATCTATTTTAAATATAATCAATTAAAATAAACGGTATTTTAATATAAATAATTTTAAGCGCCATCTGTGTCAGCGTCGAGAACTAATGCATAACCCTAATATTTGTAAAACATGTAGTGTAATTCACTAATTTTACATATTCTATTGTAACTATCCTCATAATTAATTTTTAACTAATTGTTTATAAATTAAATCTTCAAAGACGTAAAAGCACAATTTACAAAAAAGAACATGTTTTATTGTATTATTCTTGAATGTCTTTTTGCTTCAATCAGCTGATGTATTTTATATTAAAGAACCTCAATCAAATTTGTATTAACTTTCGATAGGGAATTATAAAAAAATTTAGAATATATTATTATATTTGTTTCATTAGTAAAGAAGTAAAAAACATTCTTACAATTGTAGGAAAAAACAGGAATAATCATATTGGTGTTTTATAAATGAAATAAAATGTCTATGTAAAAAACAGGCCAAACAAAGCACAATACATAAAAAAATACATATTATAAGGGAAAATAATGTTTAATGGCGCGAATAACCACCTTCAGCACTTATAACGTTTTTATTCGAGAATGTAAAGGTTGCCACCAGTTGTCCATCAATTCATAGTTGCTCATACACTTGCATTAGAGAGCAGATATATCGAAAAGATGAACAAAATCTGTAAAAGCTTTTCATGGTAATAATTCACGATTTCCAACCAGATTTTTTCAATTATATTAAAGACAGGTCTGTTTCCAACCCAACAATATAAGTTACGTATTCTTATTATTGAAATATCATTGAACAGTTACATTGAAGTTACATTGAACAGATGTAACTTCCTGAACCGCGAAGTTATTAGGAGTGCAATATCTTCATATGGAAAATGTTCGGAACCAGGGATAATAAATTATTTTGCAACATGTTTCTATGATTTTGTATGTTAACCCTTAAGTACATATCGTTGTAATACTACAACATGCCTTTCAAACGGCATTAACATCATTAATATTTGCTCACTGAATGCCGTTATAAAGTCAGCACTGTCTACACGATATATTTTTTTCGAGTGTTCAACACATTATTTTTTTTCGAGACTGTCATATGCGACCTGGCGTTGATATGCCGAAGATATCGAAATTATTTTTAAAGTATTAAAAAAATCATATAATGAGGGTTGAAACTATCAATAATTCGTACCGATAAAGTGTGACCAAAATAGCTGAATTCGTCCATAACATTTACGTCCATAAAGAAAGTATAAATTTTAAAACTACCTCTATTTTCATGCATGGATTATATAATCATTGAATAATTGTATCATCTAAACGTACTCCATTGGGTTCTCGAGAGCCCCGCTTGTAAATTAATCTTAGGATCTAAATATCTGATGTACAAAGCTTTAAAGGCCAATCTCTCATTTATGCTAAACACAATAATCATTTATGCTTAAAATTTTTGTTCGAATCACAAACTTTTCTGTCTTCTGAAATATTACTTCCATAAAAAACAATATTTTTTTGTTTTCGATCTCAACCCCACTTACAGTACAGGCCAAAAGTCTTAGAACAAAGTCTTACATAAATACCAAATTTATTGTTGGAAACATTGTACAAGCAAAACATTGATTAAAATATGACAGTAATTGATACAAAACATTAAAGCACTATTATATAAAGCTGTCTCTACATGATTAATAGTTAGTTGACCTGCCGTGGTTTTTCTGTTCGGCATAGAATCTGCTAGATTTTGACAAAGTGCCTTAGTAACTTCTAAACACCAGACCGATTTTATTGCATTTTGTAAGTCTTTCCAATTAATGGGTCTTCTAATTGACACTTTTTTTCTTTTTGTCCAAAGATTCTCAATAGGATTGAGGTCTGGGTTGTTTCCATGAATGTTATATATTAAATAAGAAACTTCAAATTTCGATTAATTTATTGAAACTACAAAATTCTTTGAATCAATCTGCGAATTCCAAAAATTCTCCGAGGAATCATTGAATCTTTCCATCTAAACCATTGCTTGAAAAATTCAGGCACTGATATGCAAAAGAGTTTTAAGTTTCAATAGGTAATGAAAGCCCCATTGTTAATTCACTTTATTCATTTGTTTGGGATAATTTCTTTCAATGGAAAATACTATTTTGCATTTGTAATGAAACTCTCCGTTGTCGTCATTATTTAAATGTTAATGAATTTATATTATAAAACCATTTCACATATATTTAATATCACAAATATTTATATAGGTCGACTAGTATGAAATTTGTAGAACTAAAATCAAAGTTTATTGATAATTTCCCAATACAAATATTTATGTCATTCATCAAAGTATGTACCCATTTGAGTGGCTGCTTCATGAGGCTAGTTGAATAAAAATTTGGTGAAAGAGAATTTATAAATTCCTGGAAGGCCATTTTTTGGAATCTTCGAATTGAATTTTTTTCCTATCAAATTTCTACCTTATCCATTTGTAAAATACCAATTATTAAAAAAGTTATCAATAATTTTAATCAATTTTTATTAACGTGTTCAATAGCCAAGATATGTAGCAATCAAACAAAAAAACTGAGCAATAAATGTTAAGTCATTGTCAAAATATGACTATTTGATTTTATTGTAATCATGCTTGACAACCTAATATTTTACTGTTGGGTGGAAATAATCAGTTGGTATGATCACATTGGTATACCTCAGCAGGAAATACTACCTAATAATGAATTATAAATATTAAATAATTACTTCCAAACAAAATGTATACATTATATCAAACAAAGTTAAAAATGAATGTAAATTTTATTAATATAAAAATTTAGCAAGTTAAATATGAAACTTAAAATCCAAACAATAATTAGTATATATGTAGAGACAATCAATCATGAACTCATGTCCTTCTATACCAACCGAATTTCCCATAAGAAGCGGCGGAAGTCTCGGACAACTTTTTCAAACTATCAAGTCAGAGAATTGGAAAAACATTTCCAAAAGCAAAAATACCTGACACCCTTAGACCGAGACAAATTAGCCCTTGAATTGTCCTTGTCGAATAATCAGGTACATCATTATCTCAAAGTTTAATATTGTTATTTATTTTGATATCAGATTATTTATAATCATATATTTATAAAATGACCTTAAAACCATGTATCAGTCAAAGTAATGATAATATAAAATATATAAAGTCAATCGTTATTTCAAGAAGTTCCAATGTATTCTACATAACCACCTCTTACTTCTCCTTCAAATTCAAGTAAAGTAAAGAAGTATAATTTAGCTGTCAAAGTCTGAAAAATAAATACAAATCTGCAACCTTTTATATGCGTTTGCGTTTACGAAATAAGTTTTAATATTGGAACCGAGGGAAGTAAGTATAAGACTCAGTAATGTATAAAATATAATTATCATTCATTAGTTTTATTGTTTAACGGTGCATTTATTTTTTACAAGTTTATTTATTATTTACAAGTTTATTATTTTAATCATAACCTATATGATACATTTTAAAATTAACACAAACCTAATTTAGTCAGGACATTTAGTCTAGTCTTCAGGTTTTCGCATATTTATCCATAAGGAATTCAACAACAATTTAACAAGGGGAATTCGATATGGATGTAAAGGAACGATGAAATAGCATAATTCCTTTCTTGACGGAGTTTCCATGTAAAAGTTAAAAAATAACTCCGTGAAATATGGAAACGTTAACTATGCAATCTTTGACCATCAAAAAAGTTTAAAAATATTTGAAACCAAATATCAAATTCGTAACTAAAGAGTTTCTTTCAGATTATAGCTATGAAGGAAATACGATGTTCCTGGATAACGAAAAGCGTTATATGAAATGTTGTTCAAGAGAAATTGGAGATTTCGAAATTGTGGATTTATGGCGAAGCTTTATTATTTGAAAAAAATGTTATATATTTTAATGGGATTTCAGGAGAGAGTTGATAGAATTAATATTGAGAAAGCAAACTAATAATGTTGATAAAAACAAAATTCATCCATTAAATATGTATATATATAATCACTTTAAGGAATAGTAGCTATATTTTAATAAAGATATTTTAATGTCAATATATTTTAAAGTCGTAATTACAAAAAACAATAAATACACATTAAAAACACGCTTATTAAAATTCTATATATATTTATTATATACATATTTATAATACGGTTAAATTTAAAAAATTTTAAAATTAAAACTCCTAAAAAAAGAAAAATATTCAAAAATTTAAAAAAGCAACATTTTTTAATAGAATAAATTTTATTTATGGACTCCAATTTTGATGAGGTTTGCGCTGCAAACAGCTTTTCTAACAATGACAATATATTTCGACGGATCAACCGTCATCTTCAGGTCACTGATTAATAATTTAATTCATCCGTATATAAATACAAAAATAATGATTTTGTAATCAATTGAATGAAATAACGCGAATATAAAATTCTCAATAAGCTGGTTGAGACAACCTAATCCCTCACTGGAATTTATAAGAAGCCAACTTATAAAGGTTCATATACTTCACGGTTCATAGTTTTTCGTGAACCGAAATATAAGAGAAACATTATTAGAAGCTGAATTTATCAACCTTGGTCGTTGTATTCAACTTTTCTTAAATGTATATAAAGTGCTAATAAACTAAGTTTCTTGTAAAATCAGAATATTTATTCTAAATCTTTTATTGAATAATTAATAAAGGAAACAATGGATAAGATACTTGTTCAAAAAATCAGAGGTTTTCTTCTCCTGATGGATGTAAGAAAGAAATTGCAGTAACATAAGATATTAATAATATACCTAAATATTGTTTAATTGTACCTTATTTTGAAGGATTTAAAAACTATAAAGATACTCTGTTAAAAGCAACTAACAAGGAATTAAATTTTAAAATTAGTGCAAGGTCTCATAAAATTAAAAATATGTTCAGTAATAAATCTATTACATCTTTAACACTTTGTCCTGATATTGTTTATGAATATAAATGTAATGGGTGCGATACCACATACATTGGAGAGACTGCCAGTCATCTCTGTAAACGAATTCACGAACATGGTCGAAAAAAGAGTATGAGTAATATTGCAGAACATAGGAAAAATGTAAATGTGATGTTAATTTTGATAATTTCAAAATTCTTTGTAAGCATTTTGATAGAAATTGGAGAGAGTGACGTGTGAAGCATTGTAAATTAGATCACGTTGCCATAAAATCAATGTTCAATCGGCAGTCTCAACCAGCTTATTGAGAATTTTTGATTAGCATGATTTCATGCAATCGATTACATAATCATCGTTTTGTATTTATATACAGGTGAATTGATTATTAATTAGTGATCTGATGATGACGGTAGATCCGTCGAAATATATTGTCTTGAAATATAGGTTAATTAGGTCACGTTGCCCTAAAATCAATGTTCAATCGGCAGTCTCAACCAGCTTATTGAGAATTTTTGATTAGCATGATTTCATGCAATCGATTACATAATCATCATTTTTGTATT
>MQRK01013078.1:0-10093 GCA_001938485.1 Girardia tigrina | reverse complement strand
AAATATCAAAATCAAGTGTTGGAAGTCATTTAAAGAAACTTGGATTCGTCAGTAAACTCGATATGTGGTTACCACATGAACTGAAAGAAATTCATTTGGTGAAACGTATAAACATTTGCAATTCCCTTTAGAAGTGAGAACAAAGTGATCCATTTTTGAAGCGCTTGATTACGGGTGACGAAAAATGGTTTGTTTACAACAATGTGTAACGTCGACGATCATGTACAAAATGTGGTAAGCCTGCCAAAACGATCCCAAAAGCAGGAATTCACCAAAAGACAGTTATGCTTTCCGTCTGGTTGGATTTTAAAGGAATTGTGTTTTTTGAACTCCTTCCGAGGAATGAAACCATCAATTCAGACAGATATTGTGGTCAGCTGGAGAAATTGCTCATTCAATTCAACAGGAACGTCCTGAATTGGCAAATCGAAAAGGAGTTGTAATTGAGCATGATAACGCAAGACCGCATACAAGTTTCACCACTCGCCAGAAACTCTTATCACTGGGTTGGGAGGTTTTGCCGCACCCACCGTATTCTTCAGACTTGGCCCCATCGGATTTTCACTTATTTAGATCACTGCAGAATTCCTTAAACAGAAAAAACATTCACCAGTAATAATGACATCAAATCGTTTCTAGACGGCTTTTTTGCTGACAAAAGCAAAGGTTTTTATGAATCAGGAATAATGAAGCTACCGGAAAGGTGGAAGAAAGTGATTGAAAATAATGGACAGTATATCGTGTAAAAATATTTGTGCATCCATGTCAGTTTTTGATAATAAATATTTTAGTAAAAAACGCAATGACTTTTTGGCTAACCCAATAGTTTTTGTTTTAACTTCGTTTTTTCAATGGTTCAAATATCTGAAGATATTTTACATCGTTACATGCAGTAAATTATTATTGTAATCAAACTAGAAGAATTATTCAGTCTTCTCAATATATTTTATTTTTTACCTAGTTTAAGACACAATAAACATTTAAATAAACAGCCTCCAGTACAACATTTAATAGAAACCACAGTCTATAATATGAAAAGCAGATGCCGAAATTTTGAGGGAAGAATTATAATTAAAATCGTGTGCATCATAATGTTATTATTCAGTAATTGGATTAGTTGATTTCCACTGTCATATGTTTTTGCTAAATGTTGATTATAATGACAAGTAACGATTAATTAAACCTCTAATGATATAATAATTCACAAAAACTTTTATGGCGAAAATAATCTTGCAGATAACCGACAGATTTAAAACTCTTATATAAATATAAATTATTTCGAAATTATGTGCATTCAGTTTAACATTTATTGAGAAAAGCATTAGATAATTAAATCCTAAAATTATTGTGCAAACGACTCTCGACAATCTCATTGAGAATTTTTGAATCATTTGATTACTAGTATTAATAGTTTCCTCTACTTATAAGCAGATTTATAAATTATAATTCTTCTTGATGGCTTAACGATGATGGTTATTGTCGAAATTAACTGTAAAATCTTTTTGTAAAATCTTGCCCAAGTTATCGATAGTTTATTTTATTTTTAAATTTACGTATAATTTACAAAACTCGAATTTATATTTTAAATGTTTCATTATCGCAACATTTCTTATAAAGGTATATTTTCATTGAATAAATTCGTTAACAGATTAAGTAAAATATTGAGTAAACCATTTGACCCATATTTGGTTTATCTATCATCGGGTGTTTAAAAATACACCTAAGTACAAATACACACACACACACACACACATATATATATATATATATATATATATATATATATCCGCAGATCTTTGCATAACAGAGGAGATTTTTGGTTCTTTTATACTCCTGTAAAATTTAATTTTTTAAAAAATATAATTAAACACTTGTTTTTCTAAGTTTAAAATTTTTTAATTTCAGATACACAATCATATGTTTTAAATTTTCATGGACGAGTTACTCAGGCATCTGTGAAAAATTTTCAAATCGTCCACGACAATGACGGTAAATTTGTGATAATTTTAATTTTTAAAGATTATTTTTCATTCATAAATATTTGATAAATGCTAATGTTTACATAAGTCGATTAGTCAAAATATATCAATCTTTTGAATACTAATAAAGATTATTTTTTATTTCCATTTTAAATACCTGATGTTTGAGAACAAGTATAACGAATAGTAAATATGTAATATGTCGTTGTCCGTAACTGTCTCGTCTAAAGACTGGTGTTCGGGTAAAGGTTGTTTACCAGCTTTCTAGAAGTAATGATTTTAATATAAAATCTTTTCATTTATATAAATATATCGCAAATGCAGTATGGTGATTTAAAACATGTAAACGGTCAAAAGTAAATTTCATTGTTGACTTAAAATTCTTACAAAATCAAATCTGCATTATTTACAATATTATAAATATTATTTAGAAAACATATCATTTATATATAAAAACTAAAATTCATCGATATTTGTTTAATTTGAAATAAAAAACAAATTTTTAATTGTTTTCACTTATTAATCAACGAAAAACATCATCTGAATAATCATTTATTATTTCATTCAAATTCACGACATCTTTCGTTCTTAACAAAATATGTGACTTTTAGGGAAATAATAAATGATTAATCATAAAATTTTCAATTAGTATATATATATGAAATGAATATTTATTGCACAATAATTATAAAAATTTATGAATTGTAAAAATTGCTGTCATAAAAACTGTCTGTTATCATTTTTTGTCTATTAATTTGATTTTTCAGAAGAAACTATTTTAAAAAAGTCGCAAGTAGAAGTTTAATATATATAACATAATTGTCACACCTATTTTAGTATCCTCTCTCGTATATACATAACTAAAATTAAATATACCGAAATAAAAATTATTTAAAAATTAAATCCTAAAATTTTGCTTGAACGTCTTCATTAACAAATAATATTTGAGGTTTCAATTGAAGCAATTATTTCATGTACCTAATAACTCGGAAAGTAATTAAAAACTCCAACTCAAATTGAATCCATCAGTTAATTATATATTCTCATAAATACTATATACAGATTTATATTTATTTATATATACCTTTGTGTGATCACAGCTTAAATACCGAAATGGAAACTCGTACGAGTTATTTAAATGAAATTGTATTTTTCTTTTTTTTATAGATATCATATCAAAACCGATTTCCACTATGATTTTTCTTATTTGTTTAAAACAATAATTAATTAGTAATTTAACTAAGTTGTATTATATATTCTATATATTATATATTTATATATTATATATTTTATATATTCCAAATAATCTAAATATCATATATTTTGTTAAATTTTATTATATTAAATTATACTAATCTTTATCGGTGTTTGTATGAAAGGTAAACTGACTATAGAAATTGAATATTAAAAAAAACCTCCTGGAAACCATTACAGAAGATTAAGCAGAAAACTCCTCCTAAATCGGTTTTTTATCAGCTTTCTAAAGAACCAGTGTATTATATCCACCGGATAAAAAATCATTCGGATTAAATGAACAAAATTTTAGAAAGTTGTTTTTTTCGTTTTTAGAGTTTTTCCTGCAATAGGAAAATGCGATTTTTAAAACTTTTGCTTTTTTGAACTAAAATACAAAAACAAATTATTTTTTGACTAAATAAACAACACAAATTTATTGATAATATTCTTTATGATAAAGAAAAATCGTTTAATAAAACGATCAAAAGAACATAAATAATGAAAACAATCAATCCAAACAATGAACAGTGAAGACTAAGGTAACGAATAATCATTACGAAAAAGAAAAAGTTTTAGCAATACATAATTTGATCAAAATTTCACCAAAATCTTCTCTCTAAAGTTTTGTAGCAGCAGAATATTTATTGTAAATCCGTTGCATCCTGTCTAATCAATCAAATCATTCACTTTCCACAAAGCACGACTAACCTCGCTGTTAGAATGGTTTGTATCTTGGTCTCCTGTTATGGTAGCCTCATTACTAATCAATGACTTCGAACAATCTAAGTGGTAAAAATTCTATTCAGCATCAGGTTCGATGTGTTTTTAGACATTTCGAACATATTCCACAATTTAGTTGTCAATGAGAATATCAAAACTGGGACTCTTATGCTGAACAAGACCTTCAATATCATCTACAAATTCAGTAGATGGATGGTCTTTGTTTTTTGAGTCATCGGGTAAATTCATCAAGTGGAAAAAAGATCTTTTTAGGAAAACTCTTCATCTCTCCCTAAATGAAGAAATAAAGGTCTCCATGAGTTTGGACGACGGAGTTATCCAGACTCTGCCAACTTTAATGTAACGTGAAATACACATCTTTCAGGTTGAATTCACGAACGTTAGTATTTATTGTGTCTCTCAAAAAAGCTCACCAAGAGGCCTTTTTCAGTAACTAATTTTTGTATAGCGAATGATGTTTTGGACAGTAGGGTACAGTAGCGGCGTGCATTTAGAGATAAAAACATTATCCTAATCAATCCATAATCAACTACTAAACTAACGTCAGTAAAATGCGATGCTGCATTGTCTACAAATAGCATTGCAGTGGCAGTACGACAATTTTTAATAGAAAATTGTGTGACACTAAGAATGAACTACTCGTGAAACCCTTTCAAGAAAAGCGCCTTGGGTCATTCAACTCTTCTTTGAGGAATAATTTTTTAACGGGTAAAACATAATTTTTAAAAGATCTCGGATTCTTTGATATCCAAATTACAAACAAGGGAAGTTTGTGCGTCCCGGTCGCATTACTGCACGACATGAATGTTGCCCAGTCTTTTATATTTTTTTTCCTGAAGCAGACCTTTAATTTGGTGAAACGAAAGTTGGGTATTGATACTGTTTGAAAAACAATGTGGACTCGACAGCATTAATAACCTGGTTCGTATCCAGGTTCATTTTAGCAAATTTTTCAATGAAATCTGCCTTAAATGACAAAACTGCTGATTTATCACATGACAATTTCTCCCCGCAGATTTTTAGTTTTCTTATCTCATCTTTTTTTTGAATATGGTACATCTGCCATCACTTGCAATGAACGTGGAAGAATTTTCTTAATCTTCAAGCATATTATTGAATCTCATCGCTTGATCTTTCAATTGCTCAATAGTAATATGAACATACTGTGAAAATTTTTACAAAAACCATAAATGCAATGTCTTCAGTTTTCTCGAAAGTACACAGTTTGAGAGTTTTTCGTTTTTTTATGGCTGTATCTCCATCAATGATTTTCTTCTGAATTTCATTCTTTTTTTAATATCACAGTTTATAGAACGACCAACATTATATTTGGTTGAAACAGATGAGTAAGACATCCAATTTTAATGTCATCATTGAAAATCTGCACAAAAGGAGTTAACAATTCAAAATTGATTTTTTCTACAAATTAATGCAATTTACTTTACCTTTGTCAAATTAACAACACAATTTTTTTCAAAGTAAATATAAAATTTTTGTTTTCTATCTTTTATTTTTCTATACATAAAAGTCAATGACTACTTAAAAAAATATAATCTGAACAATGTTCGAACGAGTGGGTGATTGGATTAAACGTTGTTATTTTTTGCCTAATCTAAATCACCTAAAGTACTTGTATTTCAATTGATAATGAAATTGATAGATTTTTAGGAGTTTATGACACAAAAGGTTGTTTTTTTATAAACTTATTATTTTAATTTTCTGGTTGACTTTTACTTCAAAAATTTCTTATTCATATTAATTTAATCTAATTTTCATTTGGTAAAACATTAATATTTTGAATAAGAATATAAACTTGTAATGACTCATGATTTTATATTTCGTATTCAAATTTTCAAGATAAGTTAATTGTTTTGATGAATAATTTAGATTTACATTATAGCATTTGTGGACAAAATTTGTATCTTGTTTTAAGTTATTTTATTTTAATTGATTATTTACATCTCTAAAACCTGATATCAATCTATTATATATATCATAATGTATCTATCATAAAGAAACTGAATAGAATTGTACATGACTGTGTGATAAGAACTTGCACTCCTATATAAATGCTCCTAGTAAAAGAAGCTAATTTGTTTTTATACCATCTTCACTGTTTCATTCTTCGTATAAAGTTGCTATGAACCCTTGACACGTAATATTTTTATTGGTCAACTGCTTTTTCACAATAACTCAAACGTGTTAAACCAATTGGGTTGTGATCCAGGGTATTTCCTGGCCACAAGATTTTTCTCAATTATGCCGAAAGACATGGAGCGCCATTTTACACGTTATGAGGAATGTTTTGAATTATTTATTGATATTGTGCATGTTGTATGTTGATTCGGATTGTGTCTCTCCTACCCAGTTGGCCAATTGGTATTTTCTCTTATTCCTATTAATTAAAAATAATTTAATTTAATTTTAAAGTAAGATTTAAAATTATTTTCGAATGTAATATTTAATTTTTAATGTAATTTTTAATTTAATATATTGATTTAATTGGTACTTTTTATAAAATGTTTAAATTTAATTTTAACCAATTAGAATCTTTGTAATTAATAATTATTAATAAAACTTTTCCATTTATTGAAAAATTAGTATGAATTCAGAAATATATTAATCAAGAAAAATGTTAAATAGCGAAAGCCTTTTGAATAATTGTTGTCATAAAAATTCTGATTGTGATGTTAATAAATGTTTGAAAAATCATATTGATGTTGTTAATACACTTAAAGGAATTTTCTGAAATCATCATATCACTATGGCGATTCTGAAGCATTTAAACGAATTTGCTGGCACTTATTGTGCTTTTACAAACATTGTTAACATTAGAACTTTAATGGGATGCTTTATATGATGTCGCAAAATTGTTTGGAACCTTACAGGTTGCCACATACATCGCGAGAAAGCTGTTTAGTACTTAAAAGTGCCCTAATCACTGATTAATAATTTTAAATAACAAAAAGTCTAATTTTTGTGTGCTTTTGCCTAATTAATTTCTGTGCAACTGATCGGAAACCCAACGAACGCAATCACCATAGAATAGTTGACACCGAGACGTATCCGCTGTGCTGTTTAATAATCATCTGAAATGCAGTAATCCGATAGTTTTTCTAAACATCTCATATCCTGGTAGGGTCATCTAGTTCTGATTGCAGAGAACCAATTGTATATCGCTACTTGATGTTGACAACATATAATTAACACAGAATTCTTACCCCTTCTGAAAAGAATTTTCATTTTCAATAGAAGGAACATCTTGCAGTTTTCTCATTATCAATTTATAATGTAATGGAGCAAAATATCAGTTTGATTTATTAACATTTTCGACCCGTAAGACCGCTATAACGACCTACTGATTTTCTCAATATCTCCAATACCATTCGTCTAATTAAGACTAGAAAAATTCCAATATCACTCTACGAACTGATTTTTCATCTTGAATAGTAATTGCATTCAGGCTAATATATCTACTGAATTGTTCAACTATTGCAAGTACGTATTGTTATCCGTTTATGTTTCTTTTGAATGGTCCACAGAAGTCCATGTATATTTTCTGGAAAGGTTCATCTGCCGACAACTTTATATGTTTTCTTTCGTTTTCGCTGTTAATGTCTTTCTTTTTTGACAATTTAAACAACTTTGGACTATTTCTTTAATGAAATTTCTGATATTTTCCATGTCAAAATCTTTTCGAAGATAGTTATAGACCTTTTTACTATCAGCATGGCATAATAGCTTGTGTATCTCTTCAATAAAATCTGTTCGGTTTTCTTTTGGGATCCAGTATTTATTGTCCTGAGATGCCACAATGTCATTTTTTAGTGTCCATTTCCTCGTTTTCCCTTTCTGATATCTTCAACAATTTGTTTTATTTCTTCATTATTCTTTTGCCATTTGAAACCCTCTGACTGTTCGTTCAATGTAAGAATTCTCGTCTTGATCTTTTCTTTCTTGGCTTATTCATGCATCGTCTGACTGGCTGCACAATTCACATGAATTTATAGACGTTGGGTCAGCATTTGAATGTTTCTCACCTTTCCGATATTCTATTTTCATGTCAAGCCCACTAAGAAAATTTATCCATGTTTGAAACTGTGGTGTAATAGGGTTTTTCGTAGTAATCATAAAAGGGATAGCTTTATGATCCGTTCGTAACAAAAATCTTTTCCCATACAAAAATGTTTAAAATGTTGAGTGAAATAATAAATTGCAAGCAGTTCTTTCCTTGTTATGTAATATCCAAGTTCATGTTTATTCATTTTATGGGAACCATATGCAATTACTCTTTCTCTTCCACACATGTCTTTCTGTGATAGCACCGCTCCTATTGTATCAAAACTTGCATCTGTATCGAGTATAAAGTCTTTTGAAAAATCAGGGTATGCCAAATTGATGTCTTAATCGTTCCTTCTTTTAATTTTTGAAAATCTTCATCACATTATTCAGTTCAAATCAGTTTTTTATCCTTGCTCTTACCGCATAAGCCTTCTAAAACCTCTGTAATCCTTTATGAATTTCCTGTAGTAATTCGTCAAACCCAAAAAGCTTCTTAAATGTTTGATACATGATGGGTTTTGAAATTTTCTATTTGCACCAATCTTTGTTTTATCTGTCTCAATACCTTCTTTACTTATGACACATCCCAAAAATTTTGTTTTTTCTACTAAGAATTGACATTTCTCTGGATTTCTTCTCAAGCCGGATTCTTTAATTTACTCAAATACGTTATGTATTCTTTGAAGATGTTCTTCTCTATCTTTTGCAAAAATCAAAATATAATCCAAATATACGACTGCTTCTTTCCAATTCGAATCTCCTAGAACTTTCACCATTAATTCTTGAAAGGTAGCTGGAGCCGCTGCAATTCCAAAAGGCATTCTTTTAAAACAATATTGACCATTCTTTGTTGAAAACGCAGTTTTAATCTTTGATTCTTCTTCTAATTCAACCTGATAATATGCATTACCCAGATCGATTGTACTAAAATATTTTGCTCCATTCAACGTGTTTAACATGTCATCCACATTTGGCATGGGAAATGCCGGTCTTACCGTAATTTTATTCAACTGTCGAAAATCGACACATACTCGGATGTCTTGTTTCTCTTTTTTCCATACACACCAGAGGAAATTTCCATGAACTACACTTTTCAATTATACCGTTTTCTTTAAAATTTCTAATGACATCATCCAGTTTCTCTTCAAAATGTTGTGATAGTCGATAAGGCTTCACTAAGACTGGTTCTCCACGAGTTTATATTTGTGTTTCGTTAATGAAGTTTTCACAACATCCCACTTGTCAGCCATGAATATTGATTTATATTCTGTTAATGGTCTCATCTTTGGTGTTATATTTCTTTAATTCTTTTTAGTCTGTCATCATCTGTTGGACTATCTCTAATCATCCATATATCACTTGAATCTATAGTTTCCTTATTTAGTTTTATTTCAAATTTGTCTAAAAAGTCAACTCCTACTATCATTTCTGGATTGAGCTCTTTGACTACATAAAACTATAATTTTTTGCACTCCTTCAATTATTACAAATCCATAATTTATAAGTTTTGAATCATTTGCACAATGAATGCGTTTACTCGTTTTTTTTATCTGAACAACTTTCATACTTTTAAGTATATCTGCTTTAACACCATTTACTTTGGCACCGGTATCCAAAATACATTCAACATTCATATTCTTTGTATTACAGTAGAGACATATTATTATAACCACCTGATATTTTCATGCTTTTTTATTTTAACCTCCGTATTTTCTCATGTTTTGATTTTTACAAGTAAATCATTTTATTCTAAATCAAACATTTATGTTTTAAAATATAGTCTGTATCATCTTCATAATATAGAAAAATATTTATTACAATTAAAAAGGATCTGTTGCTGTCAAGCAGGAAAATAAATTAATTATCTGACAGTAATAGATTAATCAATTTCTTACAGATTATTTATTTAGTATCCTTTTGAATACAAAGACATCATTCGTAGTCATCTGAGATTCTGTCCTCTACTCTTGTGGCAAAAGTTGGCGCTTTGTTATCAAGTGGAAAGTTTTCAATTAGGTAGATTGCCACTTTGTGCAGTAGGGGAAAAATGGGCATTCTCCCCACATGACCCCCCC
>MQRK01013069.1:0-10412 GCA_001938485.1 Girardia tigrina | reverse complement strand
CTGAGAATAATTTGATTTAACTTAAGATTTAATGTTTAAATTTATTTTTAATTTAAAATCATTGTAAATTTTGAATATGACGAAATTTTATTTTATATTTTAAATGAATAAATCAAATTAATATTTTTAAATAATTATTATTTGTTTTAATTTTAACCAATGAAATTCATGGTAAATATTCTTAATAGATTTTTCATATTTCCAATTTGTACAGATAATCGAATAAAAATTATTAATTTATTATTTTCAATGTCAACGACTGAAGGATCACTTATGGATTGTCGTAAGGATGATCCAAATTGTGTGTATAATAAAAATTATAATCAATGAGTGAGTTCTCATAGGAATTATAATTGCTTATTTTCATTTCTTTTTTAAATCAGACAACGCTTTTAGAGACAATTTCAATCTCATCCTCAAGTCAATCTTCATCATGATTCTGTGGGCATTTAAAATATGTTTAAAATTTTAAGTAATTTACTAAAGTACCTTCGCAAATTAAGTAAAAACACTAATTATATTTATCTAATACTCGTAAATCACTGTTTTTTCTTTATTGTTCCGTAATTTACAAGGTAACGGAGTTGTTTCAAGAAAGGAAAACATACAAATGTGAAGAATATGAGGACCGATAATATGACCCGTAATCTACACATATCCAAAAGTATAATATGAAATATAATTTACTTAATGATAGATCGAAGGGAAAAATGAAAATGAATGAACAGAAATTTATATATGTAACCTTCAACTGGAAGTATTAATGTATACAACTTAAACGTACTCGAATGCTGCGTTCCCTTGGAATAAATATTTGGTCACATCGTGAGTTGGTATATCAGAAATATGCATTCCATGATGCTCAACTGCGTCCAGGTTGTGGACATAAGGAGAGCAAAGATAGAGCATCATGTGTCGGTTGGATAATTCAATCATCTGACCTAATCAGACATGAATATTAATATCGAAAAATATAATAATAATAATAATAATAAACTTTTTATGGTTAAAATAAATTGTAAAATCAAAATAGGTACATTACCTCTCAAGTAAAGAACAGCACCCTTTTGAGAAAAGTCGTTAACCAAGTTATTGTGCTTAGTCTTTAGAACATGAGGACATGTTATATACTTTTGAACATTGAAGTAAGTAAAGTCGCAACGTCCAGGATGAACCAGGTCTAAATGTCTTGTTATATTTTCGTTTTCTTCTTTGAATTCTATAAAATATTATTATTAATACACACTTGCTTTGCTGAACATTATTAAATCATATTTTATAAAATTGAGAGGTTTGAAGCAAGAAGTACAAAATAAGGTTCTCCGAAGATTTCGATTTGATGCAAAGCAATTTACATTAGTCTGCTTCTATGCATATTAAATTTCAGTGAAACTTTCCTATGAGGAACCATTTAAATAAAGCAAAATATAATAATTTTCAATAGAAATCTAACTGTTCCGCGATTTTGCGAAAAATTAAAAATTTCGAGGAATCTTAAAGACTTACATAGTAGCGTTAGGGAGGACATCACAAGCTGGAATATAAACAGAACAGGTCTAGCAAACATGCTGCATTGTGAATGCTGTTGTTATGCTAGATGTCCTTCTGGACATCGTTACTATGAACTCTTTACGTGATACCAACAATGAAACACACAGGCGTCTATTACGATTTGGGGTTCCTTCAGCGTATTCAGATGCTGAACTTTGGTTATTCTTGAGAAGAATATTCGCATGAATTCCAAGAGATACATTGACAAGTTGGAGACAAAGCTTCATGGCTTTATTCCTGAAAGATTCAGCCCCATATCATATAGCATGGAGAACATTTGAATGGTTTAAAACAAAACACATCTGCCTACGGGTTTTGCCTAGAAACTGTCCAGAATGTATTGAGTGTGAGTAGTTTCATCTCAAAGATTTGCCTTTGGTTGCCTGTCACTTATTATCTTTATAATATGTCTCCGTTACATGTTAAAATATGAAACGATTAGTACACATATTGTATATTATCATAAAGACTTTAAACTGACATTCAAATCCTTTCTGTAAGACAGAGTCAGTAATTTGTTTTTTCCTTAGAATTCAGAATGAGATTTCAATTTTTGGCATCAAAATTCAACATCAAGAAAACGTTTAAAAATAATTTTTACGAATCGCGTGTAATGTGACTTGCTACTTCTCTAAATTTTATTTAATAGTATTCCATTTGCTTCCCGTTGTACGTCTTCGGCTTCCCTTTCTAAAACATTTTTGAGTTCCTGATCGCGAATTCCTAACTCCACTCCATCCATGCATCTACTAAGTCTAATGAGTCAGTAATGTTACTCAGAGAATAATAAAATTTGTTATATTTTATATAAATTATTAATATGCCTGTGTACAGCTCCCTAATTTCTGAATGATAAACTAATTATAAATAATATATTCAAGCTCCATTAACAAATGAGAGGGAAAACTTTATGAAATTCATAAATTATTTTCAGATTTAGAGAATTTCTTTCAAAAAATAAAATTCGGTGATCCTCAAACTTTCTCTTTCCACAAACATTTTTTGCCGCTTTGAATTTTTGCAAAATTAAAAAATATTTGTATATAACAAATGATCATGATATAAGAAAGGAACGGAGCGATAAGAATGGACATCACGATAGAAATGAAATAAAATTTGAATAACCCTCGACCCTTATAGAACGATAAAATTGCTTCATAATAAGTTTAATGTATGAAAATATTGTCTTATTTGTTATAATAATAAAGTGATTCTTAACCTTGAATAATGAATTGTATTTGTAAACCGGCTTGTTTCAAGCACATCGACGTGTCGAAGACGATGTGGTAGGGAAATATCTCGCAGAAATCATCAGGCCCGATTTGCAAGGATGCTGGAATGCGTGGAGCTACACCTTTGTACAGCATTTGCATTCGAGCAGAAGACTTCCACTTAGATCTACTATTTCTAAACTTGTTTGTTGGGAGAGCGTCTTCTCCGAATTCCTGTACAACGGAATAACTCATCTAATTTAATTAGTAAATTCTAACCATTCTTATATGGTCCAGTCTTTCTTTCTGATGCTCTACTTCAGTATCATGCAACTGGTTCTCCCCATGTTTTCTCGTTTGTGCTACCATTGTCGGAGGTGCTTCGTGATCAACCCTTATATCGTCAAGGATTACAGAATAAATTACATGGTATCTATCATCATCGTGGTTCTCGCTTATTATCCGAATGTCTATTTCTTTTTTAAAAACCATTTTTGCAGTGCAACGTAGCAAACCTGTTTATTATGAAATTTATCAGATTCTATATTATTACATATCTATAAAGGTACATAAACATTATTCTACAGTTACATTAGTAATAATAGCATTAATTAAAACAATTAAAACAATATCTCATTTAAAGATGATTTTAAGAAGATAAAATTGAAATTCACCAATTAAAAAATATATATTTTGTGACAATATATTTCAACTGATCTACCGTCATCTTCAGGTCACTAATTAATAATCAATTCGCCTGTATATAAGTACAAAAAGGATGATTATGTAATCGATTGCATGAAATCATGCTAATCAAAAATTCTCAATAAGCTGGTTGAGACTGCCGATTGAACATTGATTTTAGGGCAACGTGATGTAATTAACAATGCTCCACACGACACTCTCTCCCAATAACTGTCAAAATGCTTACACAGAATTTTGAAATTATCCAAATTAACATCACATTTACATTTTTACTATGTTCTGCAATATTACTCTTATTCTCTTTTCGACCATGTTCTTGAATTCGTTTACAGAGATGACGGGCAATCTCTCCAATGTATGTTGTATCCATCGAAATATATTGTCACTAAATATATATTTTTAATGAATGAATTTTGTTTTCTCAAATATCTATTTCTTGAAATTTAAGACATATGTGGTGACATAAAAACATCAGTAATCTCAATTAAGATATAAGACAGTAATAAGACTTTAAAAATAACCTAACTGGAGAGGTTAATATAGCTACTAATATTATTAAAGAAACTTTTTCCATCCAACATCTAAGTTAGAAATGTTTTTCAGATCCAACTTGTATCATTTTCGTTGAGTAAACTTGTCGTAAAAACTTCAATTTCTTAAGTATTTGATATAACCTTTTCTTTGAAATGCAACTTAAAAACAGGAAACAAGATAAAATCACTAGAAGCCGAAATACTTGAGCTCTATAGATCACATAACCTTTGTGAATGGAAACTTTATCATGCAGAAGAAATAATGTTCGTCCATAAAGCTTTCTTGTCTCTTGTTCCTTAAAGCATGGACGACAGTAGCATATTACATTCTGTTTAGTTTTTCGCTTTAAAATGCAACATCGATATGGAATGTACTGCATAAGTCTCACCAAATTATCACGATTATCAGTTTAAAGTCTACAAATATTTCGTTCATGAATCCAGTTAATGCAGATTTGTTCAACAAATTTTTTAGCTAGAATCTCCCATAATCGAAGCCAAAGGATGTAAGAGGTTGAAATAGTCAGAACGAATAAATTAAAGGAGAAGCGCTGAAAAATTGTTATTACAAAACATGTACATCTGTGGTCGAAAAACTGGATCTCACACAACAGCTTTATTTAATATTTTTTTGAGAAGAAACTCCAAACGTTTTAATACTCGTAATCAGATTGATGAACCTTTCAACAAAAGATCAGAGACAAGATAACAAATAAACGGTAGAAAACAAACTTGAAAGATTCTGGCAACGAAAAACATTAAAAAAGGGAATTAAAAGGTCCCTGCTCAAACTGGAATGGAAATGTAACTGAAAGAAACTTACAAAGAAACTAGAGACATTTTGTAAGAGATTTTCATCCCGAAGCGTCTTGGAGGCAAAAATAATCAAAATAATATTTCCCCTAAGTCTTTACCTTTTTCCAATCCCGACATACGATTATAATACTTTTATCTTCTTTTATTTTTACACATTTTTTAAAAGTCATCGGTCATAATTTTTTTTATAAAATCAATTTTACTTTCGACCATTCTACTCAAATAATCGCGCTTTGAGTAATAATGAAGACGCATCTTATTAGACGAGGAATTCTCCGCGTCCATCTTGAACAGCGGAATGTCCGCCTTCGGGTACTTAGCCATAGCGATCGTGTGTAAGAAGTCCAGATTCTGGATGAATTCATAGAAGCTTCCTCCAAGCAATCGGACCGCTTGAACGTTTCCTTTGGAAAGGATACAGCTCAAGTAAGTCTCCCCGAGGACCTCCAGGAAAGCTTCTCTCCTCAAATCTAAATAGAATAATAATTATTATAACGATATTCTTCTTCAAGAATAAATTTTCATTAGTCAAGTCAAATAAGTCTCGGCAAATATTTACCGAAAGTAATAAATGTCAACAAAAATAAAACACATTTGTTTATTCTAAATCTCTTCATATTTGTATATTAACGAGAGGGAATTAATAAATATAGTAATTTTTTGGTGTTTAATATTTCTTTCTAAAAGGAATTATTAAATATTGTTTTTTTATTATTACGTTTTATTAATTTACGAAATGATGAAGATGAAGAATAGCACCTGTCTACGCTACGGCCATTATGGATATTTATTATATTATATTATCATATGATCAACATTTTCATCTTTTGCTGTTACAAATTTGCACTATGTTTTGCTAGAAGTTCCTCTGCTCAAAAGAACAAAATATGAAAGACAATATGAACTTCACTTTGTAAAGAAACATCTTTAATTGAAGTTTTTAAATGTTTAAGCATTTTAATTCTTCTCCTTCCGTCACAAAATAATCATATAAGAAAACAAAAAACAGCTTCTTTTTTGATTCTTTATTTCATCATTTCTCGAATCTTCTTATTAAAAAATAACAGCCAGATGTTTTGTTGGACATTGCTTAAGTTTTCGATACTTCGACTATGTTTTTGCAAAAGTATTAAACTACCTCCTTCAATCTAATAATAAACCTCCATTGTTTGATTTTAGGTAGCAAAACCCTTTATCTACAGATGGTACATATAAGTACCAATAACTTTCAAACTTTATCTCACAACCATCACTACTAATATTCTGATGGTACGTCTAGAAACAGTTTTTTAACTCTACTTTTTCTTGAAACATTCATGTACATTTATGAAAATATATTTATGAAGAAATTTTCAATAGTTCATAATGCAGTAGATAAAGGACTAAAACTAAAGTGGCCGGTGGTCAGTCTGTGTGATCACGCTAAGTCATGCTAGTTACCGCGCGGCGCTATTGTGTTAACACAACCAAACAAGAATATATTCAAGTAACATTTTTGATTTGAACATGAGCTCAAGTGAGTCTTCTCAAACACTCTCTTAGTGCGGTATCAAAATTTGAATTCATAACACCAAAATTTTATTAATATAGCATAATAACATAATATTTGAACAAACTTTTAGACGAATAATTTTACTTTTGCAGAAGCCTTTTATACATAAAAATAATGTTATATAAATATGAATACTTAATTTATTATTGTTTTTAATTTACAAAATTAATTTTATAACATTTCTTTTGTTAAAATTGTTTCTTCTTAATTCATTTTTAAAAAATCTTCAGAAAGATTTCAATTAAGTTTTTATTTTAAATATAAATATTCAAAAATTTATATGACTTCTCCGAAATCCGAACACACTCTTCAAAAAGTATTTCTTGTTGAAGAAAGAAACAAAGCTTTAATCTGCTTTCTTTGGCAGCAAGATTTAGTTCAAAAATAATGACAAATAAATCAAACAGTATTGCAAATTTTCAGATCCCCTTCTTTTTCAGTATGACATAATTTAGGAACTCCCCAAGTAATAATAATACAAACAATATTCCTAAAATAATATAACGACGATGCTTACTTGTTACGCTAACCGCCTCGTTGATGAGCAATTCTCCCATCCTCTCTTCATAAATATGTGCTTCTCGAAAATCCTCGGTTATATTAACTCTCTTCCTGAAATAGAGAATTACTTAGTGAAATGATTTAAGCATTTAAAACCATATATAAGTATTATTATTATTTCTTTTATTTATTTCACCTCCCCCTCTCGTATATTTTTTGTATTTGAATAATTGTTAATTTATTATATTTATATTTATTTTGGGATTAACAAATAAAGAAAATAGGAGAAAGAAAAGGCAAAGAAGAAGTCTGAAAAGAAAGTTTATTTTAAAATTATTATTATTTTATGGAATAATAATAATATAAAAGTTTTTAAACCCGATAACTAGATAGATAT
Organism: Girardia tigrina; assembly: GCA_001938485.1. Taxonomy (NCBI): domain Eukaryota; kingdom Metazoa; phylum Platyhelminthes; order Tricladida; family Dugesiidae; genus Girardia; species Girardia tigrina. Next base: position 3,146 of record MQRK01013069.1, on the reverse strand, counting down.
TCGATCTCGAAAGATAAAAGTACGAGCAGTGCAATTAGTAATTGAATCCGGCGGCAGGATATTAAATTTGTTGAACTTTCTTTTGGAAAAAAATACTAAAAATTCTCGAATTTCAGCAGAAGAAACTGCCAAAAATCTTCAGAAAACTTATTGCTAGTTTCTTTACCGAGCAGAGTTGTTCATCAATCCCTTCGACAGAGTTTGACAATTGTATTATCCAAATGTTAGTGAGATAAGCTAATTTATTTTCCCTAAGACTCCAATCTTGTTAGCAGTGATATCTTTTAATAACTTCTTATTGTCCTTCCGTTCCAAATAAAAATTTTGCTGTAAATTTCTTCGTCATAGATATTTTAATAAAACTTTATGAAAAGGGAATTTATCAATTAAAAAACAAAGTCTTGAATTGGTCAGTTTCCTTAACACTGAGTCAATAAAATCATAAACTTAAAGAAGAAATTCGAAAGTTTAAGAAGAAGACAATCTATACATTCATTCTTTGAAAGACCCTCAAAAACATATTAGAGAGACATCTTCTCCTTCAGCAAATAAATAAATTTATTTATTATACTCATTTTATCAATTTAATGAAGAATTTCAGTTACAGCTTATTTTATTTTCTTTTATTAAATTTTAAAAGCGATGGAAAATTTTCACAATTTCTTCAAAAAAAGCAATTAGACTCAGAGGAAATACAAATAAAATCGCTACACTAATTCAGTAAATTCTCTCACTGGCAGCTGCGCACTCCCCTAACAGTTTGTACAAATGTTTTTATATTACAATACTTTCTGTCATATAATCTTTTCTTTTTTGAAAATGAAACATAATTCATGTTTTTGTTTTGTTTTATAGAAGAAATTTGTTTTTTTTGGTACCGCAGCCGTTGGGCCGTGGGTACACTAAATTATGTAACAGCGTTTTTGGCTTGGTTTTGCATATTTTTGAGTGACTCAGTAGGCAAGGAACCTGGTGGCCCTATCTCCTCTCCAGGTAATACTTATTTTATTTTTTTAAAATGGATTAATAGTGTTTTTGTATGCTCAAAGATTAATCGGTTTAGGCGAAAAGATTTTGAGACAAAAACAATATCAAAAATGAAATATAAGATAAATAAATACATTTATTTGGAGATCTAAAACTCAATCCATGGTGTATGACTTGTTTCACATGTGTTCTTTTTATTTGCTTGATGTTTTGTACTTTATATATTTGATTATATATTAATTCTCTTATTATTCTAGTATAAATACGAATATTATTGACACTTTGAAAAGCAATGATTAGACAAAATTGGCCAAAGACTCATTGATAATAACATTTGGCTCCATAAACCCATGATAAACTGGAGGAATATTTTCAAATGATGAGTGATTTATTTTGAATTGTTGTTTAAGAGGGGCGCCTCTCTTATATCTAATGGTTGATGGCGAATATCATCAAAGTTTCCGCTTCTTATGTCATATTTATGGAAGACAGAACATAATAATGCATCTTTGATAAACTTTTAACGGATTTCCCCTATGGCAGACACAGATTGGTAATATAAAACATATTTGTCGATCATATAAATAAACTTCTGTTTGCAAATTTATGCAAAGATTAAAGGATTAATTCAGTTTAAAAGTACACTAAAACCACTTGTTAAATAATTAAAGATGTTAATACTGAGAATTGTTACAATTGCAAGAAGTTAATTACAAATTCATCTCACCAAATAATTTACTAAAAAATTCGAATTTAATATTATAATTTCAAAAAATAAAAAATAAACTAAAATCAAAAATCCAAAAACAATTTATTCAATTTTAAAGAAAAAATGGCAATTTGAAATTAAAAAATTATAATATTTATTATTTAAAATTTTGCAAAAATTAAAACAAGTAATTTAAAATTACCCAAAATGAATAATTAAAAAATATCAACAAGTTTAACAAATTTATTTAAAATAATGTAATTATAATAATTTTAAAAATTTTTAAACAGGAAAAAGGTTTAACTAAACAAATAAAATTGGCGAAATGAATATCGATTTTTTTAAGAAAGAAAAATTAATGACGAAATTAGTTTAAATTTCTGTGTGATATCATTAATGCAAATTGATGATCGTTACTTCATGTTATAATATTGAAAATGATATAAACGCAACTAACAAAAATAATTAGAAATGTGATAAAAAATTATTTATAACATCGGGCTTAGATCAAGAAACAACCACAGATTTTACCACAGAAATTTAGGGTTTCATTATGATAAAAGTATTTCATTTATATAATATTTAATTTTTTATCAAAATTATTTTGCCTTACAAGATATTCTCCCATTTATCGTTGCCACCATGATTGAGGACGACTTCTTTAATAACCAAGGGCAAGTGACCGAACTGGAAATAATTATTCAATTAATAATAATTAATAATTATTCAAATAATTATTCATCAAATTATTCAACAAAAAATTTCCCAGTCGGAACGATAACGCCCCAATTAACTGTCGAGTTAATTTATCGCTCTAACCAGCTAGATCGGACAAATTGTTTGAGTAGTGAACCCGAAATATCGACTCTGAATCGATTAAATTGTTGAAAATTACAAATTTCTTAATCGCATAAAGCATTGTTTAAAAAAATTTTTTTCTTATTTATTAGTTTTCACTAATTTGTTGAATTATGGATCATTGGGTGGGTATATGATGTTACGTTATCCTTCAACATGAAAGAGGTTAAAAATATAAGGCTTATTAAGTAACTAAAAAGATTTCTAAAATATCTTCTTTCCGCCTGGTTTAATAAAAATTTTGTACACCAATAGCTTTGCGTTTTAATCATGGAAAGGGTTCCGTGTAAAGTTCATATATAAGTGAGATATAATTAAGGGTGACCACTCAGTTTGCTATTAAATAGTATTAATAAATAAACCAGATATTCAAACAGGACAAATGTTTTAAAAAGATTTAAAAAAAATTTGAAATTAACCAAAGTCAAAAATTTATGCAAATATTTTTTATTATTTCAATTCGACTGAAAAAATAAATTAAATTCATTTTAAATTAAAATTTACTTTAGACAAAAATAATTTATGCAAATATAAAATATAATATAATATATAATAATACTTTAAACATATTATTATTGTTTATAATATATTA
>MQRK01013023.1:0-10595 GCA_001938485.1 Girardia tigrina | reverse complement strand
ACTAAAACAAATCTTAAAATATTTTCAAATATTTATAAATTTCGAAATATAATTATTATAATAATCAAAAAAATTATTAAATTTAACTAGAATATTATTTTTAATTTTTTTTTTTTTTTTATTTTGTATTTTTTTTTTAAAACAAATTTATATTTTACGGAACCCCAACAATATGCATAAATATAAAAAAAATAATTATGCATAAAATAATCTTTCAAACTAACTTTTTGTTAAATAAATTTTGTGATTTTAAAATTAAACTGGAATTAAAAAAGAATAAAAATAAAATTATGTTTTTAATTAAATTTTTTACTATTATAATTAAATTATTAATTAAAAATAAAATAATTAAAAGACAAAATAAAACGGTTTCAAAAAAGACTAAAATATATTTGAATAAGTAATTATAAAATTAATAAACAATTATCCGTCCTCATTTCAAGAAGTTCATATTAATTTTTTTATTTTTTTATTTTGAAATTTTTTTATACCAAAATCGGTTGAAAGGTATATGTGTTTTTCATTAAAAATGTTGATCATGCAAATATTTTGGTGAGATGCTGGTCAAAAAAGTTTATCCAGTTATCTTGGGATAATGAACCAAATTTATCATTAATCACTCTAATAAAATTTATACAGCATATAAAATATTATAATTTTTTAATTTTTAACAAAAATATCATATTAATCATATTTTTTTCAGCTATACAAACGGATTTATTTTTGAAGAAACATAAAGTGTGAAAAAGTGTTAGGTATAATATAAGTACTATAATTAATATTTTATAACATTGGCATTATTTGATACTGCTTGGTATTAATGATATTAGTCTTTGACACAGCTCCGGGGTCATTTCAAGACATAATATGAGATCCACCTCTTCTGGTATATGTGAACGAGATGTAATATCCAAGGTAGAAAGCTTATTTTTCATTATTATTTATAGATTTACTATTGGATTAAGATCTGGTGAAAAACTGAGTCAATCAAACATGGTAATTCGGTCCGCTTGAAACAATTGAGTGACTGCTTTAAGATATAATATGGTTCTGAATCATGCTGGAACACATTACACTGAAAGTTATGCATCTAGATGGGAACAGTCTGGTGAAGTTTGGCATTCATCATTTTCCTTTGGAACAAATAATGAAGGCGACCACGATAACTAAAGGTCAAGAACCTCCATATCATAAATTGGGTGAATATTTCACAGTAGATGAGATAAAAGTAAACAAATCTGCGATTTTTTTACATTGGCGAATGTATTTTCATGTGAAAATAACATAGATTTCCAACTGCCAATCGTCTAATCCTGGTTCTTTCGACAAAAAGGTAAACGAGGTTGAACAACAGATTTAGGCATTATTAACTTTTGAGAAATATACCATGCTGGTATCTGCCAATTCACTTGTAACCATCGTATGGACACATGCAAAAAAATAGTTATACTAAATTGAAAAAAATTATAATACCATGGTCAATACTGAAAGTAATTAATTAAATATAAAAAATTTTGAAAATGTAGGAAAGAATGGAAGAGAGCAAAAGTTTAGAAATCCTTAATTTTATTATCCAAAAATATAATTTTATAAAAGAATCTAATTCTTGTCAAATTGAGTACATATAATTTACAAAAATAGTAATAAAAATATCAAAAAAACATTTCAATTTAAATACATCAGTTTATTAAAAAAATATTTAAAATATTTTCAAATTTCAATCAAACTAAACATTGGTAATGTTGCTTAGGACCTCAACATTCTAAAATTAGACTCAGAGAAATACTGTTTGTCAATTTTCTTGTCCGTATGTCTTCCTCCTTCCGAATATGCAGTCCTACTGTAAGCAACATACCCGAGGATTTCGCTACAAATACTATTTAATCTTTTTTTAAATGAAAACCGAACAGTTAATATTTTTTAATTGAAAAAAGGAAATTTTTCAATTATGTAATAAAAACGTAAAAGAATATTAGAATTTCAGATCTAAAATATTTTCTTTCAAATAATTATAATTGACTTAAATTTTTAATCATAAATAAAGATATAATGAGTTATTCCTTTGTAACACAATGTGACCTTCATTGTATTCATTTTACATTCAGGGTCTGTTGAAAATACCGGTGAATCTGGAAACAGTTCAAGATTTTATTGCAAAACAAAATAAATAACCCAAAATTTTATTATAGAAGTTTTTCATTTCTCTTTTTTGACTCTATAAAAAGATCAATTTAAATTCCTGTTAAACTTAATTAAGGAAATAATACAATTAACAAAACAGTAACGCAATGCATTTTGTAGTTGATTTTTTGGACGAAAACTTAATTTATTTATTTGAATTAAGTGCAAATCGATAGACACAATTAAACAGAAGAGAAATGAAAAAAATATTTTTTTATATTTGTTTTTTTAATTATTTACTTCTAATTTGAGGTAGTATTACGAGGAGATTATAATACAAAATTATTTTTATAAAGTAACCTAATTTACTGTGGATAACCCGCGGTTAATACGGTGGAAAGACATTTTTTCGAAAAATTTTTGGGTGTAGGTTATACATTATTTATTATTTACATTATATTATTATTTTCAAAAGGAACTTAATGATCAAAAATTGAGATGCGGGTTATACATATGTGCGGGTTCTTCGCAGTAAATTAGAGTATAATTACGGGACGAACGGTTAGTCGCACAATACGTATTAGTTATAGATAATTAAATATTGAAAAAATATTGCTTGTAACGGTTTTGATACTCCACTAAACGTTCAATGTCAATGAATACCACAATTATTATAAAATAAAGAAAATATAGTATTCTATCATGAAATTCATACTTAATTCTATTCAATATCTTATTACAAAAATATAATTCATTGAAGCATAAAGATCACACAAGCTTAAGTCTGAATTATTTTCAATAAAACAAAATAATGAAAAATGAGAACTTTTATCATCGGATGATTTCAGAGATTTAAAGATAAATTGATTCACAGAAAACATAATTTTCGAGTCTGATAATTCTTTTAAAGATTGATTAAAAAGATTTCTCAATATTTCATCTTTATTGAAATAATTTTTGATTTAAATTTATAGACAATACGTTACAATATTCATTATTTTATAGAACAATTTTATTCAATTGTTTATTTATTTTAAGTTGAATTTATGAAAACATATTTACTTCATAATTTAATATTTTCACATTAAACTCTCCTAGCATATATTTCATATGAATATAATAAAAAAAATAATTTCTGATCAGATTAGTTCATGAAAGACAATATAATAATATTTAATCAATATTTATTATAGTATAACGGGAAATGATAATAAAAATAATAAGAATAAGATGTTATAGTAATAATGATTGGAGTATATATATTTATCTGTATTTAGCTTTGTTAAGTATAACAATCATCTGAAGCTATTGTCAGATAATTCCCGGAATTGTCATGAACAGTTATAAATAAAATACAATTAAATTTCCACCATAAATACCCGAAATGTTTTGGACTATTTAACAATCTAACATTACGAACGACAGTTTTGTGAATCTCTACTAATAAGACACTACAACCCATCTATTAACATTCAGAATGGGCAAAGTAAGGTTATTTCAATACTTAAAATTTTTAATTAAAATATTTTTGCCATTATTACCCAATAATGTTTTCATAAATAATAATGTTTAATTTTTTTTGTTACCTTTTAAAGTAAATTATATCTATTAAAATTGTATTAAAATTGTATTATTCAAACAATTCAATATTCATTTACTAAATATCCTAATATTGCTGATGATGATGTATGTAAACATCGAAACATTTCCAATAATTATATAAAAAAGCTTTAATAAAATTATATTTTCGAAATACTAAACTTGCGTATTATATATTAAACAAAAGAAAATTGCTTTAAGATATAATGTCCAAATATTTATTGAAATCAAAACAGATTTAAAGTTATTCAAAAGTTTTATTATAATACTACCGTAATATGTAGACAAATTATTCTATATTAGACTACCACATCTCCAAACTGGGAGAGTATCATAACTTTATGGATATTCGCAACTGGTAGGATTGAAAATAAGATTGATGAAAGACTAACTTTTGGATATCATAAAATTATAAAAAAATAATTTATTGGTCGAAAATTCTAATTAATGAGAAATTGTGAAATGTTAATTCTCATAATTGTCTTTAATGATTACTGTATAATAATATTATTTTATGTTTAAATATTGTAATTATGAGATTTAAATGAAAATAACTTCATATCAAATTGATAAAATTTTGATTACAAATTTAAGTAAATACAGTACCTTGCGCCCCGCGTGAAATGATGTTATATACCATTTTACCAAAGCTTTGAACCTAGCTTCTGGAGTCACTTCGTCTGATATTCTTAAAAGATAGTAATTTTTCATAACATCACTAAAATGAATACCTTAAAAACATGTCCGGATGAGCCATGTAATCGGAAAACATTTCCAATAGAGATCTCTTTTCAAGAATAAATGTCGGCAATGTTACCTAAGATTGTATGGATTCAAAAGTATTAAAAATATCCTTTTATTCGTCAGTAATCATTTTGATTAAAAAATAAAAATGATTTTCTCAGTGAATTATATTTATTTAAACAGTATTTATTTCGATATATTTTACACTGAAATAGAATTACTTAATTTATAATTTAGAATAATACCATTTTGAAAAATTGAAACATTTATCTCAGTTAGATAACATTATTCTTTTTGTGTTACTGATATTTTCTAAAATATATTTAATAATTTTGATAAAAATTTTAATCCTTTTCTGTAGTGCATAAAATATTGATTGTAGAATTATTTTTTTATGAAGAAACATTTTTATATAAAATTTTCATTGACTCAAATTTAATAAACACAATCAAGCCTAATCAATTCTAAAAAAAATGTAAGAATAAAAAACTTAATAAAATTTGGGGAAAATGTCGAAAAAAAATGACAAAAGATAGATCTAGAGATAATTTGTAAATATCTAGTTTTGTATAAGAGCTAAAAAGAACCTTCTAAATAATATTACAAAAATAAAGTTATTTAAATATAATTGTTTTAATAAATGTTAAATTCTTTCTTTAAATTGAATAACGAAATTAACACAATAACATCCGAAAGAGAGATCAACTTTGACATGAAACTCTAGATCAGTGGTTCTCAACTTTTTTTGTCAACCCTAAAAAATCTATAAAGTTTGTCAAAGGAAGTTTGCGACCTTAATCATTATATAATTTTTTAAATTAGATTGTTAAAAATTTGTCAATAAAAAACCTCGTCGTTTATTCATTATTTTCTGGTTTTAATATTATTCTGGATTGTAGAAGAAATTATTTGTCAGCAATAGAGATCCAATGAGATAAAGAACATTGGTAATTAACCAACTTTTAAATTGGAACACCCAACTAAACGATACTAAGGTTTAAAGAGTTGGTTCAAATCCCCCATGTTCTCCATATAAAATAAAATAAATACTTAATTTATTTAACAAACCTTTCATTGAACAACTAAGGCAAATTCAATGGGTACGGTAACACTGTAATTTGCTACACAACAAATCAATTCGAGGAAGGACATTTTCAGTCTGTGCAAAGAGCAAGTCATTTTCAACTAGTAGCCGATTTCTGCTTTTGTTTTTGATTGCGGTAACTTTTTGCTTCACATTACCAAGTAGATGCAAATAGAAGCAATAACTTAACAGCAAAGGTAGCAACAATTGGGTATTTTGGTAGAAGTTGACTCCAAAATACTGCCAGAGGGACTGATGGAAAAGCTGCCTATCCAAAACATTGATATTCATGGATACGTCGAGTAATTGCTCAGCCACAAGAAGATCCAAAGATCTATTAATGGTATAGTCTGATGATATAGTAAGAGGAGACACGAGTCACTGATGATTTTTTGTTTCAATCAAAGGTAACCACCTTAAAATTTCAATGTCTGGTCCTTTGGTGATCAAATTAAAGATGTTACACGACCCCACCTTTGAAAATTGCTGCTCTAGATCGATTAAGCTCTATTCCAAATTTTAAGAATTTGATTTTATATGACCTGAGACTTACATCAGTAACTAAGATCGATTACTATACATGTACGTTCTCGAGATTAAAACTACGAAAATTAGACAGTTAACTTGGAACGACTTTGAATGACCTTGGGTTACCATATTGGTGCATATCAGGAACAAAGAGACCTAGCCATATGCATACACACACACACACATATATATATATATATATATATATATATATATATATACATAATCGTGGCCATAATTCACCGGCCACCCTTGCATTTTAAAGAAAATTAATATCTACGTGCGTGTGTGTGTAAGTGCATGTAAATAATGTTCTTAACCAACATCCAATAAGAATACAGTTTTAGTAACATACCCACTATGCTATTATGATATATAAAAGTATTTGTGTCAAGTATTTGTGAATATTCCGGCATGACTGGCAACTCACTTTTACTCACTCTGAGGGCACAAATCGAGCCATTTTGAGATTCTGCAAGACAAATCCATTTGCTGTTTCCCGCGCAATACAAACTGATCTTCAAGCTAACACTGATAAATTGTCTAGCGCACGTACCATTCGTCGACATCTGGTTGAAGGAGGCTTTCGATCGTACAAGCCTTGCTAAGTAACCGCGTTTATCGTCGAAGAATATTTATCGTCGTTTATCGTCGTGATAGGCTCGCATTCGCAAAAGCTTACTAATATTGGACAGTGGATCAATAGCGTTTGGTGATGTTCAGTGATGAAACCACAATCTGTCAGCAAGGCAAATGGATCCGCACGGTCCAGCAGCCGCCTGGTCACCGCTTTAGACCACAGTACACTGTTTCCACACTGTTCCCATTGGTGCATAATTGCTGCCAGAGGTCACTGCGGTCTTTGCTTCTATCCCAAACTACTATCACTTCGCCTGTGTACCACGGCATTCTTCGCGATAAGATCCTACGCTTACTTCAAATGCGTCAGTGCAATTATTTCCAACATGACCGGGCTCCATGCCATCAATCGCGACAAAATAAAGCCTGGTTGGAAGCAAACGAGATTAACGTTCTGGGTCCATGGCCTGGCAACTCACCTGATTTATCGTCGTTTGAAAATTGTTGGAGAATAGTGAAAGAAAAGGTTGCTAAGCATGTCCCCACATCATATGATAACCAACTTGACGTGATTAAACGTGTTTGGGTACAGGAGATCAGCGCCGACCTCCCTGACAATCTAATCGCATCAATGCCACGCAGATTGGCAGGAGTGATTAATGCAAAAGGTGGCCATACAAAGTACTAGTGGAAGAATGTTTGAACTGTTCATTCATGCCTGTATTCTTCTTATAATTTGTATGTACTGAATATATCCTTAATACTTCGTTACAATACCACTTAGTCAAAAATCTCAGTATTTTTAGGGTTGGCTGGTGAATTATGGCCACGACTGTATATATATATATATATATATATATATATATATATATAGCAAATAAAATAGCACATTTTTGTCACATGAGAAAATGCGCTAAAATTCAATAATATTTGATCATTTCAATGATAAATTATTTCCAGATATTTTTAAGTTACTTCACACAATTTTTATCCTTACTTTAATTGTTTCCAATGTTACTTTAAGTGGTTTAGTAACCAAAAGATAATTTGACAGATAGATTTGGAAGACTTCTTCAGACTTTTAATAATGTTGAAAAATAATTACTCAAACAATTAATGATATATGAATCATGAAGAGCCAATTAATATTGAGGAATCATTTGAAAGATTTTTGAAGAAATGCAAACAATCTTTCAATATTAATAATAAATTTTTACTGGCAAAATTACTTAAAAGAAAATGTGTTATAAGCCCTTATTTCTTGTTTGCTCTTCATTAGTTTTATTTTCTTAACATATATTGTGAGAAGTATTTGTAACGTCAATATCAGAAGTCATTTTACTCAAATTATATCTTTATTATAAAACAACATTCAAACAAATTTTCCAACTATTTCCTTAATTAATAATTAATCTGCTGATCTTTATTTTCAAATAACTTTTCATCCCTCAAATCAAAAATAACATTCAACTTTTAAATTTTTAAATGAAAATATTTATCAAAATTATTTTATATATATTTAATGTTTTAAAAATATTTAATGTTAAATTTTTTTTCTTTAATCCTTTTCAAATGTTTTCTATAATTTTGTTTTTCAACTGAAATATTATATGTTTTTTTTAATTTTCATTGTTTTTAAAAAAACCATTTTTTAATATTTTATTATTTTAGAAATTTTAAAAATACGTGATTTTTTTTATTTTTTAAATATTTAATTTTTAAATCATATCAATAAATTAATTTAAAATTTGAAATACATTTTTGCAAATATTAATATTTTTAAATTGGATTTAAATTATTTTAAAAATACTGTTTTATTTGTTATCTGTTTTGATCACTCATTTTTTTCTATTAAAATACTATTTTAATTCAAAATACATTTATAAATAATGTCTTTAAATTCAAATTTAAAATATTTAATTAATTCTAATTAATTTTTCAATTTTTTTAATTTGATTTTAATTCAAAATAATCTTTTTTAAAAAATATTTAAATTTTGATCAGTGAATCAAAATTACCTGCTCATATATATCATTAGCATATTTGATAAATATATATTCTTATCATAAAAAATGATTTGGAAAAATAAAAAATAATTAGAATATACTTATATTATAATAATTTTAAATTTTTGGATTCAGTGTAACTTCAAACAATAAATGTGATGTAAGTGTGTGCGACACGAAAGAGTGAATATTCGAAATAATGTCGTTTTGATTTGTCCGAAGGTTTTAATTTTACACTTAATAATTTATGGTGCTATGTAAGAAATCTATGAATATAATCCGTTTGAATGAAACTGCACACCAAATGCCTATTTTCGCATCATACAAAAGATCTTTAAAGCGTTCCCTATGATTTTTCATAGATATTAAATGTTGGTTTTAGAGTTCATGCATCCGCTAAGACAGGACAATGATTCATCCGTAATAAAAACAATTAAAAACATAATTGAAGAAAACCTAAGAAGAAATGTTTTTTATAGCTTGTAATTTACTTTAAGAAACATTTACCTGAGAAATTGTAATATTTCATATAAATTAACATATAATAATACAAACATATACGAATAGGTGAAAAATTGAGTTACATACACTTAATAATTTTTGGTGTAAATGCAAGAAATCTGGGAATATAATCCGTTGGAATGAACCTGCACACCAAATGCCTATAATGGCAGCATGAAATTTTGTATTCGTGTACTTATATGTTTGATAGTAAAAATCGATAATTGTTTAACTTATCAAATTTATTTATTTTAGTAATCGTGTAATTTCAAAAACAATATCTCATGATGGAACTTAGAAGTGTCATTAAATATTTGGTAAATAAAAATATAAGTAGAAAGAAAATTATTGATGAACTGAATGCTGTATACGATTATTTATGAGAGCCTTTCGAAGAGTGTTGTGTATAAATCGGTTGCCAAATTTAGGCGTTTAAACAATAATTTCTTAGGTGAGAAATTAAAAATTCAAAGGCAAGTGAGATTGAAACAACTATACGACATTAAAGGCTAATTACAATTGAAGAATTAGCACCTCGAGTCAACATTTAATCCTAACATATAGAAATAAGGAAAATAGGATTCTGCTTTGTACCCAAAGTCCTTACTGGAGACCTGAACGATACTTGAACTCGATTTGGCGATCAAAATCTCAATCTGTAGCAGCAATGCATATTTAAAAAACATTCTCAATGAAGATGAAAACATGGCACCATCAGATTTTTTTGTTCTATCATTTAAAAAAATCCTTTGTAGAACGTAGTTCAACTCAATGGAAGGTATCTGTTCGAAACTATTTTAAATCTACACCAATTTGTGTATCTTACAGTTAAAAATGCGTTTTATTGTTTATTTTATTGTTCTTTTCTGGGTTAGTTTACAAAATTGTTAATCGTACCATGTATAACTAAAGAATTTTTAACTTTATATTAGACATTTTGTTAGAACGCTTGAGTTGTTCATGTTTGGTAAGAAGAATTTTTAACATGAACTTCTTTTTGATTTTAGTCAATAAAAATTTATCATCATTTCAAAATGAAAATGTAATTAAATTTTTCATCATTTTCAAATTAAGAATATAATAAAAATTCCATAATCATTTTGAAATAATTTCTAATTTATTAATTTAACATTTACAATATTTCAAATATTATCCCAATAATCCAAACATAAAAATCACTCAACAAATCCATGTTCCATGTAGGGAGGAGAGACAATCCCAAAACAACATATAACTAACACCATTAGAAAATATTTCTTATAATGACTGTGAGGAATATTTTAAATTGTTTGAATGTGTAAATGTATGGATGCAGTATGTTGATTTAAGTATGTTGAATTTAGAATGGTGATTCTCCCACCCAGATGGAAATTGGTATTTTTTTATTAAGTTTAAAGTGATTGACTATTCGAACATAATTAAAATAATCATTT